>JANHFX010006848.1:0-61826 GCA_027560015.1 Chloroceryle amazona
CCAAAAAGAAGCTGCAAAGCCACCACAGAGCGGGGGACACATTCACCAACTTGTCCACGCGCTGAGGTCCCACCAGCAGTCAGGTTTCAGGACCGGGTGCCCTCACCCTCCATGGCCCGAATGCTTCACACTGGAACTGCTTTAACAGCTGGAAGTACGACACTGGCGAGGATGATGCCACAATGGACTCCAGAACTAGAGGTAAAAATTATATTCAGCTTTACATGTGGCCTAGCCACCAGTAGTTGCTGCAACTACTTAGAAGGGTGTTCTTGAGTACATGGAGAGTACTAGCACTTGAGTGCAGGGCTGGCTCAAGTGCAGGCAGTCAAGGCGAGTAACCATACCAGTGCACCACTGCTTTCCAGCTGTCCACAGCAGTACCACCAGGCTCAGGAAACCTGGAGTAGTACTAGTCCTGGTCTAAGACCTCACCTTGCACAGCGCAGCTTTACACTCTACGAGCTGACGTAGTGACCTCCTGCATGAAGAATGGCAGGGGGTCAGGACGGCCAGGTTTAGATGCTGGGCTGCAGAGGGTAAGGCCACTTTTTTCAAGATGAGTTTCTGAGCAGTTAACAGGGTGCTCTGGATTGTGCTGCTACTGACACTCTAAAGCTAGTTTACTTTGTGCTAGTGCAAAACATTGGGTGTTCCCCAGAACCTGTTTTGCATGGCCAGCAGTTGTTCAGGGAAATAGTTCTTCTGTACTGCTCTTACTAATAAAATTTTTCAATAGTAAGAGGCAAATCAGAATTTGAAGTAACCCCCTTTTTTTTTCTACATGTTAAAAAGAATTACCACCTTTCTTCAGCAAGGAGGAACAGCCACTTCACACTGCATCCTCTTTCAGGTTTTCTTCTCTGGTTCCGAGGCAGAGTCATTGAGCACAGTCCTGTTAGGTGAGCAGAAGTTAGAGCAGTCACTGACAAGATGCAAGGACAGCTTTGCATACCAGTTATGGAATAACTGCACCAGTAAGTGCAACAGCCCCCTCTTAGCTGCTCTCTTCAGCAGCAGGAATAAACTAGTACTTTTAAAACCAGCAATATCCTACTGTATTGTTCATAACCTCCCCTGCCCCACTTTAGCTCTCCTCCATCAGCTCTCCTTTGATGAGAGGGAATCTGCGAGGTGGGGGGGCAGTGATTAGAAACCTGCACTACAAGTAGTTTAGCTTATTTTTTGAACTTTGTGGAGTCTGCTAAGGTCACAGTCCCCAGAGTCTGCACCTACAGGATGACCTTCAGATCCAGAGGAGGATAAGGGGAACGTACCATAGCGTGCAGCTGGTTCTGTGGTCTGTAGCTGCCCTCAGAGTAACGGGGCTGACATCAGAGCACAGACTGGGGGGGAACCATCCCTGCATCCCACTACCCTGTTGGTAACTGACAGCAGACCCTCAGCTCTGGACCCTGCTCCTTCCACCTCTGTCTGTGCTGCAGCAGCCACCAACCCCCCCAACTGGGAACTGTGGGGAAACAACAGCCTCACAGTGACCAGAGGGGTGTTTGTTTTACAGGTTGAAGGCCACTTGCCTAAAGACATACCACCCTTTCAGGAGACAAGCAGTTAAAACTGACATAACTGTGATTTATTAACATGAATTAAAATGCCCAACCAGTGCTGCAATGTGACAGTATATTAAAAAAATTAAAGATCATATACTGTACTACTTTCACAAGGATCACACTTTTTTTTTGCAAAAGAGACTTATTATATACAATACTATATCAAATGAAAGAAGCTTTAAGCAATTTTACAAGCAAAAGAAATACAGTATTTACAGCACTGAGACATTAGAAACAGTCTATACATTAAATTACAATTTCTGCAAGTAACTGATGAAACAAAAAGCCATGTCCACACCAAAACTATAAAAATTTGTATTGCATTGTTGTCTATCTCTATGCACACAAAGAACTGTTGACAGAAAAAAAAATGAGAAAAAAATTGTTAGTGCCATCACTTAGCCTGTGTACTTATTTAATTACATATGTATAAAAGTAATATAGAAAACATTCACTAAATGAATTTAACTGCAACAATAAAACTTTAAAGATTATGCAGCATCAAACCTACTGCCAGAAAAAACAGCTGGAATGTTCACTTACAAAATAAAAAGAAATACCTAATACTGGCTTAACAGCACATTTTCAGGAATTTTAAAAAGCAAAAAATGGAAAGAATACAATGAAAGAGCACTGGTGTTTGCTTTTATACAAAGTATCATGTACAAGCTTTAAAAAGTACCCTGAATAGGTACATCTGAAATATACACAATTTATATTACAGAACATTTTAAAAATGTTTATAATTAGAGGGATTTGTTTTAATGCCACCCTGAACCATGGTAATTGTTCTGAAAAGTGGGTGGCACCTGTGCTCTGTGAATGGGGATCTGTCCAGGCACCGGTGAGGCCTGCTGTGGCCCCTGCACCCCGTGGGGCAGGGTGACAGAGCCAGGGTGAGGGCAGAACCCCGAAGCTGTGGGTGTTGCGATACTGTTTGTTCCTTGAGGTTGGAGGTGAGGACCCTGACCAGGGAGCGGGCAATGAGGTCCTGTTCCAGCAGGCTGATGTTGAGGTCCAGGTCCTAATGTTGTGTGATGTGGGGCTTGTGAGGAGTAGGAGGACACACTCGTGTGAGCATTTGAAGGAAAATGGGGGGGTGCTTGATGAGATGGGTGGTGTAACCCTTGTGCTGATGCTGGGTGATGCCCAGAGCCAATAACGTTGGAGGGTGGGGGTGGAGGGGGCGGAGGTGCAGAGTTTACAACATGCTGGTGTTGTGCTTGCAAACCTTGGTGTCCAGTTGAAGGATGGGGAGGTTGGTGGTGAGGGAGGGGACCTGGTGGTGGAGGCGGCGGTGGCAAGTGGTGACCAGCAGCTTGAGAATGAATGTGCGATCCAGGAGCTACTGCCACAGCATGGACTGGACCAACAACGTGTGCTACAGAGTGCTGCTGATGAGTACTTTGCTGCTGTACAAGGTGAGGTCCTGGAGCAGGGGGGGGTGGAGGAGGAGGTGGAGCAGCAGATGCTGATGCCTGGTGATGAATACTGGGGTTCTGAGATGGCAAAAAATGCCCTGCAGTTACGTGGTGTCCTGGCACCGACTGCTGACCTGCAGTGCCAGGAAGTGCTTGACTTGGTCCAGATGAAAACACAGTCTGGGGGGGTATGCTGCCCTTCAGCTGACTGTAACTCTGAAAGTTTCCAGAGGGCTGCTGGCTTTGATAGTAAGTAGAAGAAGGGGGTGGGGGGGGTGGGGGAGGTGGAGCATTGCTGTTCAAATTTTGTTGGTTAAACTGGCTGTAAGAAGCTGAAGATTGTCCTGAAGTTGTCTGAGTAAACAAGGGTCCGCTAGCCTGCTGATTACTAGGCTGAAGGGCTGGCGCTGCTGGATAGAAATTTCGGTGCGTTTCCCTCTGGGGTGTTCCAACTTGAGGTGACTGTGGATGATGAGGTCTGTATGGAGATCCCAACTGCTGCGAGTGAGGCTTTGGTGAAAGATAACCATGCTGCACAGGTGCGTGAGGGGTGGAGGACTTGGGAGGATTTTCCACATGAGGCGAAGGGGGGCAATGCAGCTTCAATGGTGCGGAAGGCAACTTCTGCGAATGGGAAAGTTGCTCAGCAGAACTGCGCAGATGTGATTGAGATGGATGATTTTTTGAAAGTGCTTGGACATTATTTGTAAGCTGTTTTTGTTGCAGCTCAGATTTTGAATGATTCGCACATTCGACCTCAGGTGCATTTGCTGCAGTTTCCCAGTGCGAATCTGGTTTCGTGGGCGTTTTCCCAAGTGACTGTGTTGAAACTACAGGACTCGGTGAAGAGGGCTAGAGGGAGAAGACAGACAGTCAGTGCAACACATTCAGAATATTGAACTACACCTGACTTAAAACCAAAAGAACTGTCTTTAAATAGTTCTCTCCCCTGATGGTGAAAAAAAAAAAGTGTTGAGGCAAAGGTTATATATGTGGTACAAGAAAAACGGTGATTATACTGTTTTCAGCAAGTATATATCAAACTTCTTCAAAGACTAGAAAGTGTATTTAAAAGTAGTACCAGAAATATGACTCATCAGGTCAGAATCTGTTACTTGATAAAGTTTGAGATTTCTCAATCTGAAAGATCATTCCAGACATGGCCATTTATAAAAAGAAAGCTAAAAATGGCTAAAAATTAAACGTTTTAGAACTGGCACAGCACAAGCAAACAAGATCAACATTCCAACCTTAATTACTTCATTTAGTACTGTACAGGCAGCTACTCAACATCTTTCTCCCTGTTGGTGACTCCACTGATCCTGACAGGCCAAGAACAAGCTCCTGTGCAATTACAAAGTACGTAAATTACTACTGTCAGCTCTGACTGCCAGAGTTCTTCAGCTGCACTGATACACTGACAAAATCTTCCATGTCTACAGAACGCAAGATCATATATAAATCTATTGAAATTTATTGAAATCAATTTCAATCTATTGAAAGAACAGAACACAGACCAAACTCCTGGCATGTATACGTTACCAATAGTCTTATACATTTACATATGTGAAATCATTGCACAAGGAGACGAAAATGTATGCATGTAACCCAAGCAGTAAATCACAAGACTAACACTTTTTTAAAGATTAATGTACGTATGTATTCATACACGTTGCACAACACACACATACACACACTTGTGCCTGCATACACTGTGCATTACCTTGCTTGCTTTCGATGGACTCTTACACGTCCTTTGTGATGTATCTGGGGACGGACATTCAGAAGTAGGCTCTGCATTTTCAGGATCAGGTTCTACAGACATAAAGCAGAGGTAGATATGAAAAGGGGGAAAATCAGGTCTTTTGCAAAGATCGCTAAACGCTTCATATTTGACGTCAAAAGTGGTATTAAAGTTGTTGTAAGAGACTATTCAGTATGTCAAGTGTCATACAAGGTCATCTGCTTACTGACCTTCCATAAATTCAGTGAAAGAAGGGACCTTAAGCTGCAACTGGGAAATGAGATTTGAATGAGATGAAGGTGGAGACTGAACATGAGATGGTGAGCATGGGCTACAAGGTGATTCTCCCCCTACAGATGAAGCAGACCCAAACATGTTATTAGAATTATTCCAAACTACCACGGGGCAACTGGTTAGTTTTATCTACCTTTGACATGATGAATCAACTCACCGCTGTCTTTGTCTTTCCTATGATCACTGAGAAGTAAAGCTCTCTGATAACTTCGTTCTCTCACTTGTTCCACAGAGGTTGATGCAGTCCTGGAAGAGAGCAGCATATTTTAAATTTAAGAGGATGTACTCCCATGGGCCAAATTTAGATAATGTATAAGCTAATACTGGGTCAAAGAAAGTATACAGTGTTGACTGCATGTAAGAGCCCAATAACTGGTTATACAAAATACTTAAATCACTTCCTTATCCTATCTCCTGTAACCTTGTTATTTTACAAGAACTGGCAATTCTTCTTAATACAGAAACATCATCTGCAGATCTGTGGATCATCTGCAGCTGAAAGTCAAAAACTGCATTTCAAAAAAAAAAAAAGTTAAAGGTACTGCTTCACATTCTACATTTGTAGAAAACTGTCTTTTTCCAAAGCTGGTCTGGGGTTTTTTCCTCTTTTAATAGTGGAGTCACAGCTGTAAGTACTGCACAATTACAAACATACCTGTTTAAGCTACATTTAACTTGCCGGGTAGTGGGTATAAAATGACAGTCATATCTTCTCTCATTATCAATTACATCTGACAATCACAACTCGATCAAAAAGAACAGCACTCTGCAAAACTTCATTCTTCTTTCAGGCAAAAACATACACCATTATATTGTTGTACCACAATAAATACCTGGTGCTGCCTGCAGGATTACTGCAAAAGCTTAGTAATAAATTCTTCCTTGATTAGACTCTTTCCACATTCTTTGCTTACAGCATAGTCCTTTGGTTTCTGCACAGTGAACTTACAGCTCCTTTCCAGGGAAATTCTGAAGACTGCACTTATGTCCTCCCTTCAAATGACTCTACAAAATCTTACTTTGAAGGAGCTGGAGCATCTGAGCAGAAGGATGTTTAACTCCTCAGCCCCTGTTCATCCCCAACACTGTCAGGCCTTCACTGCAGCAGAAACAGCTGTAGGGTTTATTCTGTTCTAGTAACATTGTAGAGACACTGTGACCACAGCTGACCACCTTTAAGGCTACCAAAGAACACAGTGGAGAATGTGCAATGTTTATACAGACTGAAGTCATCCTGCTTCACACTGCATCTCTCCCCAGGTTTTTGGTTGTTGGGAGTATCTGGCATGGCATCCAACAGAGCATATGGTCTGCACACAGGGGAACCATTTAATGGTAATAAGCAACGATGCAAGTATCACCACACTCCCCACCTGAGCAGAGGGAACTGTTAGGCAGCCTGCATGCAGCCCTGCACATCGCACTTAAGCAACAACAAACACCACAAACAGATTCCAGCCAGATCCCAGAAAAACAGGCTTCCTGAAGTCTTCTAGAAGGTTTTGCTGATCAATACAGATTATTCTCCTGTTTCACCTTCTCCTACAGTGCCTTTGGAAAGTCTCTGTGATGCAAGATGAAAAATATTCTCTTGAGCCCAGAGACGAAGTGGCAGAGACACAAGGACATGTGCAGCACGCAGAGCCAAGACCATACTGAGAATCACTCGAGTCACTTACAGCCATTACAGCATCCTCTCTATCCTGCTGGCTGCTTTCTCCTCCACACACCTCAGCACGCACATGCAGCCCCACTGTGCAATGGTGGAAGGCACACACCTACTCACCAATGCCATTTCTATACATTTGCAACTCTAACCTACGCAATTTTATAAGCTACCAAACTAAGCAACTTGCTTTGCTCAAACCAATACTTATTTTGCTCTTAGAAAATAAAAGCAAAGCAGAATGAAAATAAGTTAACCAGTATCTTGTAACACTTCATACATTCTAGTCTTTATGAGGGAGTTGCTGTATTTCTGAGGAAAAGGTAAGACAACTCTTTACTGATCTGAAAGAAGGGCTTTCAATCAATCTGCAACTGCACCCTATCAATGAAAGCTTCATTTCAAGTAGAAGATACTTAGAATTAAGTAGATAACTCTTCAGCATTGTAGTCCTATAGTTTTGAGGCTTACCACTGAACTTCTGGTTCATTCTTCTCACTGGAAGATTCCTTAATTGCACAGTTGTTGCCAAGGTCTTCCGGAGCTGTACTATACACAGTAGTTGGCAGTGGTAAAGGTAGACTTGCAGTGTTATCAGTTTGCTCCCCATTTTCACCACTATTGTTAAACCCATCATTAGCACCATTGTTACTACTTATATTTCCTCCACTAGCAGCCTGAGGAGATACAGTAACCAGGGGGAAGTTTTCTGTCTTTGAGCCACTTTTCCTAGCTTCTCGTTGTCTCTTACGGTATTCTAATAGCGATACCTAGGGAAGAGGAAAAAAAAAAAGGCAACAAAACAAACCAAACATTAGAAGGGAAATTAGTTTCATTTCTCACAGTTTTAATTAACACATACCCTTTCCTTGGCTCTAAAAGAAAACAGGGATAGATTAATTAAAGATATTTTACCACATCTGCAGGGACTTTATATATAGAGTACTGAGCTACTAATGACTAAAATGAAAAAAATGAAAGAAAAAAAAAAGAGAAGAAACACACATTCTGCCTCAGGGAAGAAGCATAAGATGATGCAGGTCAGCAATGGTTTGCTGCTAAAGTCATACTGTCAGTTGAATCTGCAAGGGACATTACAGTGTTTCCTGGAACTGCAACATTAGTAAGAGTATATTGATATAGTAAATCTGATTTTAAGAGATGTCATATCCTGTTCTCAGTCTGACACCCTCCTATGAAAGCCCCCACACCGCTGCTTTATCCCACTGTATATATCAAAGGATTCTCTAATCTCTTCATACATTTTTCTTAACATATAGAATTTGCAACTTAAACTTCCATTCTTTTCCCAGTTTATTCAGAATAATGTCTTTACTGCACTCTAGAAGAGACTGATTAAGAACCTATTTTAAAGCTAAACTCCAAGAAAAGTTTATTACCAAAAACAATAAAAAATGAAGGAAAAAGTGGTTTCTACTTTACATGTTATATACATGTGTAAAATCACTATACAGAAGTTTCCACAGAATAGAAAACAGTTTAAAAGTAACTTAGTGTTTTCAACTATGTATCTTAAAGGTTGTAGCAGAAAGCTGAAATGCTGACTATCATACATACTTTATTCAGTAATGACGCTAGTTCGGTGGAAATGACAACGTCTTTAAATCTTTTAGTTATCAGCAACCTACTCGGAACCATATAGTGTCCAAAAGAAGAAACTGAAGTGTGGTACTTAAAAAAAAAAATAAAATAAAATCACATTTAACTGGCTTAGTGTTCAAAGAAGTGGACATCTAATTCTACACAGATGGGAGGAAAAAAAAAATATCAAGGTAGCTTGCTTTGTTTGCAGTCCTGAGGTTTTCTGCTTGTTTGCTTTCTAACAGATCTATCCATTAAAGACTCATCTACGTGTCAGGGTAGGAAGTTTAAAATACCTGTTTTCTCACAGAACACTACTGACTTAAAGAAAGCTTCAAAGTTAAGAATGGATGAAATCTATGCAGTGTGGCCACTACATACTGGACCATATCGAAATGGGATGAATGGGTACAATGGTGGAAAAAACAGAGGAGGAAACACCAATAGAAGGGTTGAAACAGGGGAAAACCTTCATTAACAACTGCATAAGGACATTCATGTCTGGGGCACAGATACAATTTTCTGTTTCTTCAAGCTGAGACCAGTCATCTGTGAGGGCAGCTTTCATTTGGGAATTAGGGTAGCATAAGCCCTCAGCACAAACATCGTGGAAGAACCCTTGTCAGCAAGAGAAAGGGGGGAGGGTTGCTAAAGCACCAAGTGTTGCTGGGATTTGACATGAAACTAACTTAACCTTGAGACAAAGAATAATGTGCAACTACAGTCTGCCAAAACAGCAGGGCTACAGTAACACACATGGGATCTATAGAATCCTCTGGGTCAGGATCAGGCAAGAACAAAGCTCCAACCATCTTGCTTCAGCCGTCTCAGTTTGAAGCAAAGAAAAATCCAGTTCTGACGGAGACTTCTGAGGCAAGGATCACAAGCGCGCTCCCTAGCATGATTCTGCCTGAGCACAGGGCACAAAGCTTGTACAGGGGGGTGCAATGAAACCAAAAAACCAAAGCCTCACTGTGCACACACAGAATATGCCCCAGGCCTCAATCATTGCTTCCACGAAGAAAATAAATCACATCTTTCAACCAAGAAACATTACTACAGTCTATTAGGAGACAGAACTGTCAAGCTCTTGCAGACAACTGCTTTCCATGTTTGTCATCCTTTCCGCAAGAAGCAGTGAAGAGCAGCTGAAGGCAGTTAGGCAGAGCACCTGCCACTTCTGGCTCAATCTGCCCATGACCACACAACTTACCTACAAGAACTGCTTCATTAGAGTAGCAAATTTACAGATTGTGCTTATTTTTCAAACACAGTATTTTACAAAAAAAAAAAAAAAGAAGAAATTAAGCCAAGAAAAAGATTTAGAGCTACACAGAAATCCTTAGTTCCAACAGTGAAACCAAGATACCTCAAGCATATAAAAATCAGAATTTTGAAGTCTTCAGTATCACGAATCTGTCAGTGCAGTTTCTTGCAGTAAATCATAACAAATGTGCACCGTGTATTGTCACTACAATGCTAGGTATGTTCTGTATAATACAATATTGTAATACTTGGTGGCATAAGCCACCATTTTCAAACCTGAAAAGCAATTATTTATTGAGCAATTCATTTAAGATTCACATGAAATAAAAATTAATTTGTATCTATTACTTGGAAAAAATAGATCAACTAATAGGTGTATGCAGCTTCACTCTCTGCAATTCATTATTTCCCCTGAATAATACCTACTGCATTGTAGTATCTAAAGGCGAGCCGTCAGTTGCTTTTTATTATATTATAGTTCTTTCTGTTATAGAAATCTCATTAGCTGACTACATAAAAGACAGACCAAATTATTTTTAAAATTATAACCTTTTTCTTTTGTGGAGGATTCTGGGGTGTGCAATTTCCATCCATCAAGTTGTCATTATTGACAGTCCTTCCAAAACCAGATGCAATTCCATCTTCTGAAGTACAAAAAACAGATGCTTCCATGAACATGCCTCTAGCATCGTCCTGAATCAGGCACTTTGACTCGCTTATTCTGAATCCACCTCCTACCTCCAACTGATGTGAAGGCGTCAAGTCCCTCAAATTAGAATTCATTGAGAAATTTACACCTGTCCTGTCGGGACTTTTTACCCAGGAAGAATAAATTGTGCCCCGTCCACAATGAGCGGTTTCTAATTGGCTGTTTGAATCAGTCCTATCATGTGTGGGGGCTTCCAGGTTTTTATGCAGTGTACTTTGCTCAATTACTTCGAGTCCCAGCTGGAGGTCTGACACAGATTCCATTTCTCCAGTGCACTGCCGTGTAACATCAGTCCTATTCCTTGGACTGGAATATCCAATTGTCTTTATTTCTTGAAGGCCCATTTCTGTCAGGTTGGAATTTCTGAAAGAATTCAGTGCTAGAATCGATGCCCTGTCATATCCCTGTGTGAAGAAAAAGCGTGTCAACTATTTTTCCACACTCCCAACAAAACTGTAACTATTCTGATATTAATCTGTGTCTTAAAAAAAAACAACCAAAAAACAACAAAACAAACAAAAACAAAACAAACAAACAAACCAACACAAACAAAAAAATAACAAACAAACAAAAACGAGAAAAGCTTTTCAGAGACACTTTCAAATCTTGAGACAATATTAAAATCAGTATTCTCAGGGGAGGGGATTTCTTAAAGTTACACTATCTTCTTTAGTACTTCTTAAAACTGTAATTAACCATGAAAAATGCAACACTTTTCTGAATGTGTTTTAAGATTTTAATAAATGCTTCTAAAATTACTTATATTAGAGATTGCAAGTTCCTAAGTAAACCCTTTCTTTTTCAGTCAGATAAACCTGAAGACATTCAATTACAACAGTTTAGAATAGACTGCTGAATTCTGTTGACAGCTATAACATCATGAACAATTTCATGTATTATAACCTCTCTTTTTATGGCTTTTACCTAAAATAACATGCACATAATGTGCTTAACTCCCAGGGCAGAGCACGTGGCTCAGGCACTTGCAGGTCTCGCAAGGAGCGAAGACCTCCATGCAGAACCCGCTGCACCTTTTCTCTGTCCCTTATTTTGACCCGCTCCTCTCGAGGGCCGCGGGGCCTCCAGGGAACGCGAGCGGTCCCACCTTCCGCCGTCCCCAGCGCTGCCCCCTAGCGGCCGGCGGCGGGACGCGACCTCGCTGCTCCCCGAGTCGCCCACCCCCACCGGGGACACCTTTCTGCTCTGCGCTCTCACTCCGAGCTTCAGTAAGCTCAAGAAAAACAATTAAGAGATGCTGGTAATAAGGAGAAAATGTTATTTCAAATCCAACTACAGCCTGTAAAGCACAAGTCATGTTCTGTTCTGATCTTTAAAATGCAGTATTACTCCTTTCTATGACAGCCATCAGGACTTTTAAGTGATACCAGAAAAAAAGGAAAGATAAACCATTTTAAAATAGAAAAAATAAACAGGTCAAGTGGAAATACACAGTACCAAGCAAATTAAACCTGTAGCAAGTTCCCCTTTATACTCCAGGAAGCCTGCAACAGCTGGTGAAAAGCATCTGCTAAGAATGGTGCAGCCATGCAGGCGAACCAAGACACCATTTGCGGGTTC
Organism: Chloroceryle amazona; assembly: GCA_027560015.1. Taxonomy (NCBI): domain Eukaryota; kingdom Metazoa; phylum Chordata; class Aves; order Coraciiformes; family Cerylidae; genus Chloroceryle; species Chloroceryle amazona. The sequence continues at coordinate 11,852 of JANHFX010006848.1, forward strand.
TAGCAAACATCCTTACCTCTTGACTGTACGCTCGCCGTTTTATTTCAGGGGAACTGTCAGGTGAGGAAATATTCTAAACAAATAAGAAGAAATTGCAAATCAATTTATTTTTTAGCCCAGAGATCTGTAAAACACCCCCTGTAGCAGGAGTACAAATAGTGATTTACACCAGAATGGCTCTGAACACACTGACATTCTTCGGACATCTCACCTCAAAGTGCATGGTATTTCCATGTATACATGGAGTTACAGGAGTAACTGGTGAATATATGGGTTTGTAACCATTTCTACAAGCTTCATCTTCTGTTTTTACCCTAGGAGGAGTAGCAAACAATGATGGCTCGGAGGCAGCAATGTCAGCATGAGTTGGTGTGGCATATGGAGAAGGAGTAGGTGTGGAGGTTTCCGAGAAGGCGGACTCCAATAGCTGATACAGCCTTCGTTTTTTTAGTGGTGTGGTTAGATCTGTGTGTTAAAATTAGAAAAAACGTAATGACTTACAGTTAAGTACTTGATGTAATTAAATAATGAACTCCATATTAAAAAAAAAAGCATCAGTAAGATTACAGAAATCTCCTAAGGGCAGTCTTCCTGAAACATGAACTCTTAACAGCCTGCAGATAAATCAGTAATGGAAATCTGTGTGCTAGGATGACAGGAAGAACTGTCTCTGTTTCCAGAAAAGGCGAAGTCAATTTCTTGGCCTATTTAAAGCTGTTCAGCTAAAAAGCAGACATTCCAAGTTCAGGACCATACACAGCAATCATCTGATATGCTCCATACTCTGTACAGAAGTGTATTTAGCTTTTAGCATGTTTCCGTTTTGTATTATGCCTACAAGATGACACAGCTTATCCCCTGTGTACGACACAGTGCCACTGACTCGAGAAGGAATTCTAAATACATAGAACAGCACAGAAAATTAATTTATATTCTAACCTCTTAATACTCATAGTCAAAAACATTAGTCTTTTGTTGACTGTAAACACTGCGGTATGTTACTTGTCTAGTATCAATTAAACATTAAGGGGGGTGGGAGGTGTGCACGGAGAATCCCTACCACTATGGAAATATGTAAGCACTTCTTTAAAAGAAAGAAGCAGGAAACAAATAGGTCCAAACAGCCCTGGAATTTTCATTAACTCATTGTAAAAAAACATAGTCCTCCACATTTAGCTACTGGAAATAGCTCTTATGTACTGTGTTGGTAAAAAATTCACCTGTTAAGGAACAGCTGTCATTCAATAACAAAGGACTTTTATTTTCACCATTGATGGCTGGACTTCTAGATCTCTCTTGTGATGGTGAATTAAATCTATCAATCATTGTTGAATTTTCTTCTTCCAAAGCCTGCTTCAACCAACGCTGTAATAAAACAAATTCAAATCAATGACTTAAGAGTTTAATGATAAATATTTCAAAATGCATTACACATGATAGAACTGGTTTGACAATCAACTTTTTTTCTGCTGGAATTCATGCTAACAAATAATGATGATGATGATATTTTTAATTAAAAAGGGTGGGGAACCATAAGAAAAGGGAAGCATTACCTTCTTACAAGAGCCAGTAATGTTTTCCACAGGCTCTTTTTTCCTTCTCTTTTCTGAAAGAAATGGTGAAGTAAAACGAATATAGTGCTTTGGAGTTGAATATACATGTGGACTGTAAGTGAGACCCGGTAAAGAATTCAGCTGAGTAGCCAGAACTTCAGGGTCGGTAGTTATTCGTAGAGGCCTTTCTGATAGATTGTCTGCAGGCTTCCCTGTTTTATCACTCTTTTCACTTAACCATTCACTGACCAAGTGCTAAACAGAGAGAGAGAAAATTAGTGCTTTATGAGTATTTTTATTAGTGACTTTTAGAAATTTTTTATTCTAACTATTGCCCTCATCACCTGTTACATAAACCAGAAAACAGCTAGATTCCAGGCTTCAAGTTTAAGAATACAGAGTGCAAGAATGAGGGTAGTTTTAGAGACGTAACAAGGACAGCAGAAAGAATCAGTATAGATTTGCTCATGGTCTGGTTGGGATTTTTTTTTGTTTGGCTGTTTTCAGGTTTTGTTTGTTAGGGGCTTTTTTTGTTTGCTTTGTGAAGTAAGATTTCACTCTTTTGTATTTAATTCTCACTAAACACGCTATAGAAGTGCCCAAATTAACTGTATTGATCATATGAATTTAGTAGCAAGTTTTAAACTTATGCCCAAGCACCTAAGCTGAGAGGAAATAGCATAACATTAACAGAACAAATGTTAAGTAAACTCCTCTTCAGATTTCCATCCTGTTAGGATTCTGCTTCAGTCAGCGTACCAGACAGACACCTAAAACATTCTTCACTATTGTGGCTGTATTAAATTACAATACATTTACTAGGGCACACTTGTCAAAAAAGGGTCTGTCTTCCTAGCTAGTTCAGTGCCTTTGAAAAATGTGCCAGTGGATTTTAGGTCCTATTTACAGATACGCCTAAATTTTACAATGGTTCAACAGTTAAGGACATGCAGAAACAGCACATTAAACATTATTAATATATTATGACTTTAACACAGATTAACTATATTAAAGTTGTTTGTCTTCACGGATCTATTTATAAATTCATTTTTAAAGCAGGACTTTCTCCTTACTTAAGAGTGCACTGAGTACAATGCAATGAGACATTTCACAGACATTTATCCTTGGCACTACAAAACAAGAAAATGTAGTAAAATTCAGACGTCTCAGATACCTTCCTTTTTTGCTATGCAACATGCACAAAAGGAAGAAAGACTCTAGTCTCCTCTCTGACAAGAATTAGTGATGCAATAAGCAGTGTTATAAGATGACTCGGGTGCCTTTTGAAAAGAAATCAATATATAAAAGTTAAGTATGTTTGGGGGCTTAAGGTGAAACCTATTGTTCATTTAACAAGAAGTTTCAACCTCACTTCTTCCCCCTTTCCCTGCACCAAATAGTATTTTCAGAACATGTACACACTAAAAAAAAAAAACCACCACCCAAACAAAAAACCCACAACAAACAACTAAAACAAACAAACAAAAAAACAACAAAAAAACCCAACAAAACACAAACAAAACAAAAAATCCAACACTTTAATACAATAAGAATTTTAAAGCAGAGTTTTACTGCTTTATTCACACTTGCATACTGGAGACTTTTTTACCGTCTTCAAGTATCATGGCATTGCTTCAAGCTTTTGAAATGCAATCCAACAGGAAAAAAAATTAAAATAGAGTAGTAATGTTTAAATCCATTCACTTAGAACAGACATCTCTGAAGCATCAGAAGTTAACTTCCTTTGAGACATGCTGTTTGCTACCATTAGGAAAACCTTCTAAAGCATATGAACAAAGGAAGGAAAGGCAACTTTTATAGCCTTTTTTTTTCCCCTTCCTTTTAAATTAACTTTAAATTACATACCAATAGATGTTACACATACCTTTTTTACTCTCAAGTTATTACTAGTGAGTAGCTATGTAGGAGAGATTTTAAAATAATCAATTTGTTAAAATTAATCTATATATAGTTGCATACTGATGCAGCAGTCTGTAATTTTTTTAAACTCTTGTTAAAATCCATCCTCTTCTCCCCACCTCTCGAGACATACCTTTTTTGTTTTGGGGTACTTAGTAGGGCATTTAGTAAGTGCTGGAGCTTCTGTTTCAGTAACCATTTCTGTTACAACAGCTTCTGTTTCAGGCTCGGCAACCAGTGCAGCATTCTCAGTTTCAGTATGTTGTGAAGTTACTTCCACATCAGGAGAAGATGGCTGGATATCTGAACACATGCTGACAGTTCTGTGTCGTCTGCGTTGTTGTCCAATGTGAGTTCTACTCCGTGAGAAGCTTTTTCTCTGTTTAGCTCTATTAACTTTGGCTGGGGTGGGCTTGGTGGCAGTTTCTTCTTTTGCTGGTTCCTGATACAAAAAGAAGCCTAGTAAATAGATCCGCTGCCCATGTAAAACTACCTTAAAACAAAAGATCTTTCTTAAAATGTCAGTTCCCCCTTCCTGTACACGTCCAAAAAGCCCCTCTCTCATTTTTGATGTCATAAATAAAGTACTTCAGAGATAGTAATTCTATCCTTCAAGGTAAACTACAAGATTTCTTGTATTTTCCTCCCAAGCACCTGCTGTATCATTGGCAAGAGCATTCACACACACCAGTCACTGGTCAGATCGCCATGGATTTGTGTACAAACTGCCATACCACGTTAGTTCATCCATCAAAGTAGAAATCAGCTGCTTACATCACAATGTCTTTCAGTCCAATACCCTTTTCTGTAATTTATAATTCAATAAGCGTTTTGCATAGTCACAAAAGGTACTTAACAGCATGCTGACAGCAATTATCCAGGGAGACAACATGAACCAAGAATCTGTAGTATTTGCAAGGTAAGAAGCACACTATCATCCAGCAGCAATAAAGTAAAAAAACTGGTTAATGCCTTGATAATTCCTTTTGTGCAGAACAGAAGAAAGTATTATAACCTGTTCCTGAATAACCCACTGAAGAAGCAAGTTCTCCACTGGTTATAGAAGGTTACCTAAGGAAAGCCACTCCCTGTGGGTCGAGTCAGCATTGGTAAGCACCTCCTATCCTGAGCTTCAAATAGAAACTGAATTATACAGCTGGAGTGTGCATGTACATTTGCATAAACAAATTCCTCATAAATTAATTCTATATTTATTTTATTGAAAAAAATTATCAGGAGCTAATGTAATATTTGGAGGAAATAAAAAAACAACACAAACTCATACATCTTGAAGTGCAGCTCAACATCCAGAATAAAAATATGCCATATTAAATGCTAGTTTTAAAATAAAAGTTCCAAGTAACTACCTGAATAAATTCAGCGTCATTGAGAATCTGTGGTTCCTTGCATTCCGATTTGACCTCAGTTTTTGCTGTGCTGATTCTTTCCAAAGCCTGTTCTCTTCTTTTTTCTCTTTTTTCTAGTCTAGCAAAAGCTTGCAGAATAGCTTCCATTTTCCGTTCTTCTCTTGTCTGGTGAATTTAATAATAATCATGATCAGTTAATAATAATAATCATGAGCTCAGTTTCAGCAGAAGCTCAGAGGAAAGAGATGTTTACTGACTGCAATTTTATTAGACTCCTGAAGAAAGGCTTGCATTCATACCACCCGACAAACAAGAAGTGAATCTTGCTTTGTATTTAAGAACTTGCTAAAAATAGTAATTCCTTATTAAATCACTGGCCTATAAACATAACATGTAACTCTGAACCACTTACTAGAATGTGTAGCATTTAAAAATAATGAAACACTAATGACCAGAAAGATATGAAATACTAATACATATATGAAACAAGAAACTCCATTACCCTCCAACTTAATTTTCCAAGTACCACAAAACACATCAAAACATACAATCAACATCCAAGAATATGTCAGAGTAAGATAACTTCATGTCACACAGAGAAGCTGAATTTTCAATCTAATTCATGTCCTAGAGTTGTACAGAGGAAGATGCCTCCATCTGCAGTGCTCTGTTTAAGACAGAGGTGGCAGAATTCGGGGCTTCTATGACAAACAATCCCCGCCCCCCCCAAATGCCTGCATCTCAACAGTGCACTGACAGCAACACTATGTTTATATCAAAGAAAGAATGTCTGCAAATATACACCTCATGAGTGAGCAAGTAACGCAATTTTGTTCTGCCATTAAACCTGCCTCTGTTTCCTTGGTAAAAATACTGGCAAACTTACAGTTATTTGTGATCCTCACAATGGAGCTAGAGTAATAATTACATCTAACTACTACAGCAATACTCCTTTAACTGTGTTTCACAGAGCGCTTCACTTTACTAAGAATAAAAATGTCAAGTTCCAATTAACAAAAAAAAAAAAGCACATCCTCTTGAGCAAAACAAAACCCCAAAACAATGCATCCAACAGTATTTGATGAGTATCGTTCCTCAAAAGCATAAGACACTACTGTATGTTACTATCAGAGCTCATACTGTCGTTCTTCAGATCTTTTATTGAAATACACATTTTACTTAAACAGACTTTACTTTCTGATATATAATAAACATAAATATCATCAATTTTCCACTGTCACAGTTGCAGGAAATACTGACAAAAAGGAAGGTATACCCCCACCCCTGGTTTGTGGGGTTTTTTTGGTGTTTTTGTTTGTTTGTTTGTTTTAAGGTCTAGGCAGATGCAGACAGTTCTGGTGCCAGTTTCAACTCCAGTTAGCAGAAGTTTCATTTAAATTGTTCACGCTCATAAAAGTTGCAAATACTATTATTTCCTTATATAACTTGGCAAGGAATTTGATTTAACGAAGAACTGCGAGTCTTCCCCATTTTGAATACCCAGCAGAGAAAGCACATTTTAAAATGCCAGTTTTCATAACACTGTTCTACCAGTCTAGGAAAATTCGGATTTCTGAGGCTTGAGTTGGAAACTTTAAAGTAAATAAATAAAAATATTACTTAGCCATGCAAAAGTCCTAACACCCAATACTATATATAAGAATGGTCATTACAAATATCAAGCAAGAATAAAGAGCAAAGAAAATAAAATTTGGATTATTTCTACAATGTCTTCCTTTAAAGGCAATATAAAATTATACACATTTGAAGATAAAACCAGGTTTTTATCAGAAAGTAGTGATCAAGCCAGATTAAAAGCTCTCAAATAGCATCAAGTCTTGCATTTCAACTTGAAAGTTCATGTAAAGATCTGATTTCATATATTCCCAGATTCTACAAGCCTACAAAAAGGCAGCAATTAGTATGGGAAAATTAGGTGTCGCTAAGCCTTAACAACAGCTTTAGGCAGCTACTTGCTTCCCAACTTACCATCTTCCTTTTCCTTTCTGCAATCTGCTCCTCTGATTCCATTTCTACTTCATTGCTAATGGGAGTTTTTTCTTCTATATCATCAATAAAATCTGGCTCCTGAAAGATGGAAATGACTGCTTTACAGAAGCTCTACTACTTTTACAAACTATGGAGAACTAAAAGCTACACAGAACTAAGAATCCTCACATCACTACACTGAAAGTAATGAAGCCAATGCATCAAGACAAAAAAGAAAAAATAAACCAAATGTAGTATCTATTTGTACCTTTGTATAAACCTGTAAATATAATCAACTGATTATATTTTTCCATTCTGAGCTTAGACACACTTCTATCTTTTTACTTTAGCATACTCATCCTATTAAAATTTTGGAGAGTCATCCCCACTCTCCCACCCCACTGATCCCTGACCCCCAAAACAACCAAAAAATCCCCACCAAAACAATAACATGAAAAAAAACAAACCACGACCACCAAACAAACAACAACAGAATAAAACCTTCAAATCAATAGAAACTTTTGGGCACTAACACTGAAACTGATCTATTTGCTTCATCATCAGTTAAAGAATTAGGAACTTTACATTCCATAGCCATAAAAAAACCCAAACCAAATCAAAACCAACAAAGCACCAACCACCACACAACAAAACACCCAAACCAACACCACACATTAGTTTTAGAGAAACAGAATGAGTGTCAAAGGAGATGTTAACAACAGAGACTTTCTTATCAGCTCAAAATTGTATAGTATCGCTTTATCCATTTAAAGTGTTACTATAGCATCTAATGACAGTGTTGTACCAGAAGGAAACACTAGAGTTCCTTAACTAACCATGGTTTTCTGATACTAAATAAATACAACCATGAAATAGTAACTTTGAAGAGCAGTGTTCACTTGTCCTATATGCAGTTCAGTTTTACATAAAAGGACTAGACAAAGACATTTGTCTTAAAAGTACATTTACATTTTCCCACACAGTCTTTACCACAGTATTATATATTTCATCCCAGAAAAAAAAAAAAAAAAAGCTATTATTTGACTGGCTTCTGTGTTTAAATACACATTTTAGTAGCTTTATTCTTACAATTCCTAATGCTTTAAGTTCAGTTTTGAGAAACAGTAAGAATGCTCCTATGACTGTTCTATGAAGCACCGTATCTTACATTAAAAGCTCAGGTAAAGTTTCCAAATACCAGTTATCACTTGTTAAAAATAACAAAAAAATTCTCTGGAGATAATAATTTCTAAGAGTCACATGGCATGCCTTCTGGACTTCCAAATATTACAAAGCTATTTAGCTACTAAAACTAATTTGATCATCTTACAAAAATGGGGGACAGTATGCTCATTTTTACTTTGTTTCCTTCATTCCTAAGATATGTTAAAAGAACTAGGAAATGGCGCTCTCTCAGAACAATGCCTTTTCTCTGACCTCAAATCAGCATCAAAAACAATTACATTAAAAAAAACAAAACACACATACAGAAGAAAGGGAAAAAAATAAACAAACAACAACAACAAAACCCCCACACCCACAGACCCCCAATCAGCCCTACTACCCCCAGGAATAAAGAAAAGACAGTTACTAACATAAGCATCTGCTTATGTTAAAGCTTATCTTTAATAGCTGCTATACAAAGTTAAGCTAGTAATTAATCTCAAGGATCACTCTTGACTAGTTCTTTTAAATTGACACATTAAAAGAAAGACTCATTTAAAACTGACTAACTACCATGGTATGTTGCCCGTTAGCTTTACCATACTATCCACCTATTATCATCTAGCATTTAGCTTCGAAACACACCTTCCTCCTCCTGACTCCCCAAACTCAAACAGAGCTGCAGATCTCTATTAAACACAGAGCTGCTGCCAACAATTAGTAATTACAAAAGAAGAGTATTTGGGTTTAAAAGCTTTTCTTTCTGATCATTTTTGTATCAATACCTGATTATTAGAAATGGACAGCCTGAGTGGAGAGAGCTTCCTTTGTTTGTTATCTGCAATTTTCATTTTGGTGGCTGCTCCTTCACAGTCCAGTGTGATATTCTGATTCTGAGTCTCCTTTTCTCTTGAAACATCTTTCTCCTTCTTTCCCTTTTTCCTTCTCGTTTCATATCCAGTATTGAGGTTTTCTGTAGGCTCTGAACGTCTGAGAACTGGACATTCAGGATTTTCTTTGAGGCAAGCACAATCCACTTTGTATTTACTAAAAGCAATTAAATGCAAAAAGGCTTATTTTTATTAGGCTATACAGCAATGACACTTTAAATACTAAATCACACGAGCTGATACATTTCACATTAAACATTTATGACACAAACCAAACATTACAAGCAGTTGACTCAAGTTTTCACCAAGATATGCAGTATTGCTAGAATTCAAAAAAACCCATCTACTGGTGAACAGAATTTGTGACTGTTTGCCACCTGAAATTATTTTAAATTCAAGGTTGGTATTGGAATAGTAGATATGTAAACTCAGAGTATATCTTGGCTGGAAATATAACCACTACAATAAAGAAATTAACAAGATGCATGGAGTTCTTGGTTTATTCAAAGAGAAAAAGACACAATTTAGAGAATGAACACACTAGAAAGAACTTGTGTCACTGTACAATTTTAACTTCCATTTGGGATGTAGGAACCGTTATTCAAACACAGTGAACTTATGCAGGCTGTCAGCTGCAGGTACTAAAACACAACTACTACGTATTTTTAAAAGGATAAAAAAAAAAGTTTAGAAAAAAAACAACAACCACAAATAAAACCTATCAAAACCAGGCAACTTCTCAGGTTGTCTTCATAAGAAAGATGCAAGAGAATGTCTACAACACTTAACAGCACAATGTATCCTGAACCCAAACTGATTAATGCATCTAATACTCTATGGACATAGTTCAGATCCAGGAGTGATGGTGTATCTGCACAGCACTGCACCCAAGCTGGCCTACAAGCAGATCACAGAGAAGTGTATCACCTTCATGTAACAAAATGTCAACAACTGGACTACTTCTAGACCCAACTGCACATACAGAAACAGGCTCTTCAATACTTCATCTCCCAAGATTAGCATCAGCCTAGGTGTTCCTGCACAACATACCCGTACCCCAGCACAATTCCTACTAGCCAAGAAAAATCATTACCAGATTATATCACTCAAAGGCCTTATTTTGTCATCAGATTTCTGGAAGATGTTTGAATAACAGTTCCTACATACGTGAATGAAACTTTACCAATTATACTTCATTAATAAACTGTTTCCATTATCTGTAAGCAGTGTTTTGAAATAGTAAAGTTTTCCCCCAGTTCATCACAGGAGCAGTAGTTATATTCAGGAAATTTTGTAACAGGTTATAGAATCTAAGGCACTATGTATTCAGTGTATTTGAGCATAATGAATCACATATTAAACAAGTATGATCTGTAACTAAATTCCACAGGTGCTGTCTTCCTCAAGTTACACTATGGGGGCACTCTTAGACAAATATGTCATTACCAATTAGTTCTTTATTTTCTTCCCTCTACTACCCCCAGACTACAGGACACCTATATAAAATAAGTTTTTATAGCACATTTTTAATTATATCTATCTAAGTTTGTATCTTTTCCGCAATATTTGTGAGTAACTGCAACACTGCTGAAACAAGCAGCAGATATGCAGTAATAAAAATACAGATGAAACCCTGCCTCTCTTGTAGTGAAAGGATGAGAGGTAATGGTTTTAAATTAGAAAGGAGTGGATTTAGATTAGAAATAAGGAGGAATTTCTTTACCACGAGAGTGGTGGAGCACTGGAACAGTTTGCCCAGGGAAGGTGGTTGAGGCCCCATCCCTGGAGACATTCAAGGTGAGGCTTGACGAGGCTCTGAGCAACCTGCTCTAGTTGAGGATGTCCCTGCTCTCAGCAGGGGGGTTGGACTGGATGACCTCTAGAGGTCCCTTCCAACCCAGACATTTCTATGTTTCCCCACACCCACTGTTCGTTGTAAAGATAGTGCTTAAGGAGCTCTGTGTTAAGGCATGCAAAACAGTAAATGATACAAAAACAAAGCCACTCCAAATTACAATGTAATATGCATTAGAGGTGTTTTTGAGCAGCATGCTCAAATACTTACCAATTTCCATAATCAAAATCAAATGCTATAGTAATCTCTGCTCCCTTTGGAATGTTATGGATGGAGTAAATATAAAGATGAATTGTCCCATCTTCAATTACATGTCTCACCTATATTCAAGAGAACATTATTATACGATTTTTTTTTTGGGTCTTTTTGGTCAGTTTTGTGTGTAAAGCACCTGTACAGAAATTACAGGGATTGTTCAAAATTATCAGTTAAGAAACTTAAGGAAAAGGGGACTTCTAAGTAAACAAAATCTATCTTAACTTTATGTATACGCTCACCTCTGCATTTGGTGTACATGAACGCCTGATGAATCGAGCTTCATTTCCAAATGTCCTTGCATCAACACACATTTCTAGCCCATGAAATTTGGAATAAAACAAAACAAATGGGTATGGCCTGAAAAAAATACAAGAAAATCATTTGTATATTCATTTTTAAAGATGCTAACTATCATTTATTCACATCAGTTAGCTTTGTAACATGACATTTGGCACAAATACACCAAATCCGTGGGTTAATCTGAGAACGACACATTTGGATTTAGGCTTTGTGATGCTAACTGGTACATTCTCCAAATGTATTCTCAGAATACTGGAAGTCTTGAGTTACAGTCCTGACTGTAATTCTTCTGCATAGGATCTAAAGAAAGGAACAGGGCAAGCACTAGACACAGAAGATACAAGTTTAAGAAAATCCTTCATCTTAAACTTTTCTTATGGCAAGTCCTAAAATGAAACTCGGGTAGAAATTCAGGTGCCTCACAGAATCATCTAAAAAAACAGAATCAAGTAACACTTCCACATCACTGCCTAACACCTGCACTATCACAAGCACCCAACCCTCCTGAATAAAGGGAAGATCTAAATACTTTGCCAAGGTGTGTGCTTTAAGTTCTGCTATTAAAAGTGCAAGGGAACCCTTCCATCTCTACTGAGCAGAAGTTCTGTGTTCTCTATCTTCCAATGGGCCTCCTTCAATTTCTCAAGTAGGTGTGTCTGTGCCATTAATGAAAGCACTATAAATGATCCACAGGAAGAAGCAGCAGTCACACGTTTCTCAGTAATTTAACTAACTAGAAAACTCTGGCAGTAAAATGGATCCAAGTTGATGCGTGTCCAATTCTGTTCTTGGCCTGATGGACTTAAAATTTCACTGAAAAGAATGTCTTTGAATCCTTCTGAATTTTTAGGATGGAAGAACCTGACAATCTTTGGTTTAAAGTGCGCAACTACCCAACTGAGAATGCAGGAATCCTGTAACCAGGGAAGAACAAAGAAAGAGGAAACTAAACTAACGTCTGCACAGATCTGTAAGGATATCCAGAAGAGAATGGGTAGACCAAATTCCAGCTGCAATTATTTTTAATTAGATAACCGTAAAATGCAAGACATTGCTTGTAACTAAGACCCACTTTTACTCTAAGGCCAAAGTTTGGCAAAACAGCAGTTTAACGGTCAAAATATTTGGAATAAACAAACCTTTTAAAGAAATATCCGTTGGCTTCAAATTGTTCTCTCAGCATGAACTTTCCTCTGTATTCAATAATCAGTGCATCAGGAGGCAAGTCTTTGGCAGCTTTTAAAATTTTCTTGTTTTTTTGCACATAACTCTATAAAGATAGAAACTGATTTATGTACTATCATTTTCTAATACTTTTCCATTATTATTAACAGCAGATCGTACTTTCACAACCAAACAATTCTATATGAACCAAATAACCCTCCTTTTTCCAATTAGAATATCTAGACTGATCTGATCAAACTGTCCTGTTCCCTTACCAATGCAACTAGTTATGAATTTAGATTCAAGGAATGTTTTAGCCCTAGTTCTGCTGTACACGTCTGAAAAACAACATTCATATTTTCCCAACTCAAGTATTATAACCCCTAGTGCAGTTAAGTTTCACCACTACTAGGATGAATTGCTGTATTGCTTTGCGTAACACTTTCAAAAGGCCTCAATTCCTTCAAATAGAATAAAACATGCAGACAAAAAAGAACTTTCCGAACTCATTCAAGGAAAAACAGAACAGGAAAGTAACAAAATAAAAAATAAGTCCTGAGAGAGTTTCCAAATTTATTTTCATATCTTTAGATGGAAGGATGGCTTTTAATTAAAACCCAATACATACCCTGACAATTAGTGAACTCACACCTCTCATAACTGTCATCGCCAATCAAAAATGAAGTAGCCTCTATGTAGGCAAAAGGCTCTGTAAGCAGGGATATTCCTCTAAGGAGGGTGCCCCATATGCCATGATGGTCTTTGAGGAAAAGAAGCAAAGATGCTTCCATTAATCTGCTACAGTGACTACTCCTCAAGATTTCTGCTACAAAATGCTACGGTCTGTTATATGGCTCTGATTTTAAGCTGATAGGTAACTGATGTTAAGAAAAGAAAAAGACATTGCACAATTTCTTCATTAACAAATAAGTTACAGAATCACAAGAGGTTTAAAAAAAAAAAAAAATCAGTATAGCAGAATATTACCTACTATCAGAAACATCCTTCACTAACTACTAAATGGAATTCTATTTGGAGTACCTGAACAATAAGAACACTTAACCATACCTTAAGAAAAATGTAGACAATTAACATGCTGATTACACATAGCAGAAAGAAAAAAAAAAAAAAAGATTCTAACTTCAAGGCCTCTATCTACTCTAAACACTCCTGCTATTCCTCACAGATTAGAGAAACAGCAGTAGTGTTTACTGCGTTATGTCCACCACAGAAGACAGTCTAAGGACAATTCAATGTTCAGGCTCAGACTAACACCTTAGCTGTTTTCATGAGATCTGACACAAGTATATACATAACCAAGAGTGATACAGGATGGATAAAAAATTCAATTACAAATTCTGAAAAAGCTGTTAAATCTCTGATGCTTAGATATGGTGAGACAAGATACAGAAAATGAATGTGAAGACCCTTCCTTTTTTTTTTTTTCTTTTTTTTTTTTTAAAACACGTCTGAATGGGTATCTTTGTCACGGCACAAAAGTAGCATGCAATAACACTACACGGCACAGCTCATTACCTCTACTGGAGGTTTGAAAATCAGATTGCTGGTGCTGACTTCTTTTTTATCATTTCCATTGCCTAATCTCAGAGCTATTTTTTGTGCCTCCCTCTGGACACCCTCACTGTACTGGTTATTATTTGCTTCCTCGTAACGATCCATCCATGCCTTGATCTTAGTTTCCCATCCGAAGTTTGAACTGTCAGTAGGATCAATCTCTGGAGCTGAGCCCTAAAAATTAAAGTGACCAGATATTACAAGGTAAATTAAAAAAAAACCAAACAAACCAACCAACCAAAAATCTACAACAACATACAAAATGAAGGGCAAAGGTATGCCATTGATTTGAGGTTGTTTTCTTTTTAGAAGTCTGGTATAAAATTCTGCATTACTTAAAAAGCATTGAGTCGAATTCAGCACTGTTACACGAGACATTTTATGATTTCATAAATATCGCACAAGTTAATTCTCCCTTTAGTAGGGATTTTAGCTTTAAGTGGGATGAGAATGGAGACTGACATGGTTTCCTCCCACAACTGCACTTCATAACCTATGAGTGCAGAAATTAGAGGGTCAGATCTCCCTGCCTACTCAACTTTTGTGAACACAGGCAAATCTAAAGAACCCCAGTTTCCATCCTATAATACACTGAACCGATTTTCCCCTTTGAACTTCAAGCTATCATTCTTCTGCTTCACATTTTAAAGTTCACTAATCCTACACCCACTACATTAAGTTTGTGATTCTTAATGTTACAGGCTTTGAGCAGATCATTTTTCTCCCCTTATCTGCTCCTCACTAAACAATTTTCTTCTGTAGTGCTTCAGATGTTTTCACTTTTAAAGAAAGTGCCATTGTACCTCCAGACCTCACAAGCATCAGCCAGGCTGCAGCCAACCAATGTTCCTTATGGACAGCAGCAGCCAACCAACGCTCCCTTTTCTATCCACCTGAGCAGAGACACTATTAAAGATTAATAAAACAGCAAGTAGTTCAGCAATTTACCTATTTACACTTTTTTTGTACATCAAGAGAACCATACACACAAACAGCATTCAAAAAGGTGCAGTAAGAAAACCATGAAAGAAAAGAATGGAACCTTACAAACACTATATTCAAAGGCACAAAAATAGAGATTTTATTCCACAATTCTATCTTCACTATTTTTAAGTTACATCTTATACATCTGAAGTGCAAATTGCACCCCACTTGTTTTTATATATCCCAAGGATGAACAAACTATGGAAAATACCTAGTTTTCACACCATGCGTATTTTTATCTCACAGAAAATTTAAAGACTGCTATAACACTTAAATCTTACAAAGCAAGGCACCCCAACGTAATTACTTAAATTATGTCAGCACTAGTGAGTAGAGTCCCACCAAATGACTACACGGAGGTATGACAGAGAAGCAGCATTAGTTTAGTTTTCAAATGCAATATAGTCCTTTCATTCTTTTGCTGCTTAGAACCAGGGAAAGCTGAAGCTACTAAGTTCAAATGAGGTGTGCACTTTACTCCCGTTATTTGTCTTTACTCCCTTGAAAAACACAAAGAGGCCTAATCCCTACACTGGCTCTTGAAAACCAAGTATTCTCAGATTAAAAATTCACTCTATACTATTTCAGTTAACTTTGCAAGACAAAAGATGCAGTGCTCATACCTTTTCTAGAATTACTGTGATGCACAGGTTGTACACTAGTTATCAATAGTATTTTAGTGCTTAATGTATAGCTCAAATTGCACTCTTGATGCTTCATGTTACTTAAGTAATGCACAATTAAGGTTTAAAATAAAACCCAAACAAAATCCCATTACCTTTACTCGTGAAGATTTTCTGGATCCTTCTCGAAATGCCTGAAACAAAATTAGATATTTACATTCTTTGGAGGAAATACAAAATCTACTAACAAATTAAATGATTTTCAACACAAACCATTCTCAATAAAACATGTAAGACAATGACAAAAGAATAAACTATACTGAAATCTCAAGAAGGCAACAGGTCCCATCTCATAAAATATATTTTTAAAAACAATTCAGCATTCCAAGCTAAGTGCACAATGTATGTCAGAGCTAGTGGTCCAGGTACCCCTACCCTTCTCCCATATTACAACATGACTCTCAAGAATTTAATAACTCAAGGCAAAGTAACTGAAAACTTACTTACAAAACACTCTGTGCTTCTCAGGTAAACCTACAAGTTGCTCACATCCTTCACTACACTATTTGTGGAAAGGGGAGGCAGAAGTAAGTGTCACAGATGTCCTCTAATGCTAACTTTTTTCAAAAGTTTGCATTCTACAATAAAACCTCATTCTTTAAATCATCTCACACAATGTTGAGAGGTAACAGAAGAATACACGGTAATAAATTTATATTCAGAACCACTCATTCAAAATAAAACACTTTACTCAAGATTTCCAAAGAGATATTGATAACTAATTCTGATTTCAAGTTTTAAAGAACAAAGTTCTCATCCAAGCCACTGAAACTGAACTGCAGAAAAGGACTCATTAATTTATTAGTTATTAACTTCACAGGTATCTGTCTTCACATGAAGACATGTTTAGCTGTTTACACCCACAGCTAAACAGTATGTCAGTATCCTGTTTGCTGAAGTACTTTAATAGCTTTCTATCAGCACACTTCCACACAACTTCAACGCAAATAAATGGACACGAAGTCACAGCAAGAAAACTGACAGCAACCATTTCTGAACTTGTAACAACCACAACTGCCAACTTTAAGGCACAGACCTGTTCTTTGGGTATCTAACGCTTGTTCTGGCCCACCTCTATCAAGCGGTCCAGTAAACACAATTCCTCCTTACGAATTCTGCCTCGGTTGTGAAACTGAGCTTTCATGGCTAGCAAATATTAAATTAACTAGGCGTGTGGGGCAATAGGCTGGGAAGACTATAATTTACTGAAGAACAGTATTACACTTCAAACTAAACCCAGGTAGTAAAAAATTACTACTAACAGCAGTCTGATTTTTAAAAACAGTGACTCTTGGTATGATGTCAGATAGCTGTAATTTATAACACAAAGTTATAAAAAGGAGAAATTATTACATTCACTTACTTTTTTACATTTTGCTATATTCTGTTCTTTCTCTCCACTTTTTTTCCTTTTCTTATCATTGACTTTTGTAACTCTTGTAGGAGTTGAAGTAATTGTAGTTGGTATATGTTGAAAAGCAGTATACAGTTCCACAGGAACCTCATCACCACTCTCTGTTGCACTGGTATCCCCATCTTTAAAACAAAGAATATTCTGTAAACAATCAAAGACTGCAGAAAGAACATTCACTAGTTACTCTACGCTTGCTTTTAAAAAACAAAAATGCATACCAACAAATGCTTTGAGTACTCATGCAAAATTCACCAACAGCTGTAAGAGCATGAAAATGAACGACCAATGTGAAGCTTGTACTTAACATATATCTTTGCAATGCCAGGTAAGAACAAGATACCAGATTAATTCTGTTATTTGAATGGAGCTGTATTATCATATTCCATTATAAGCAAAAGTAGAATCAGAATAAAAATGGTAAAAAAAAAAGTGTGTTAACTCATCACTTATATATAGCCTTTACTTGTAATATGGCTTTAGGTTCTCTCAGATGACGGCATTCTAGAAGGTATTAAAATTAACGACTGCCCAGCATTTTTTGTGAATCCCTATTAATCAGGCACGTGTAAGCTGTAATCAACTATTTCAGCTGCAATTTGCAGTGTCAACTGCCTTTTTTGGGGTAAATATGTCAATTTGGCCAAAAGCCTTCTCTCCTCAAAATCTCCAAACAGTAAAATTCTGCTACTCAGGGAAGAGAAAAGGTAAGTCTTTTACTCATTAAAACAAGATTACACACAAACTGACAGATATTTTTCCCTTGTGCTCTGTACCTGCAGACGTAAAAGCCAAAGCCTTAAGTTTAGCATACATCAGCATTTATGTCAGACAAATACACTTCCTGACCTGAAACAGGATTACTCTAGTTCTGTCAAGATGAAATGCTGACACGTATGGGGAGGACTGGAAGAAAGATGGTGCACATGGATAGGAGACTGCTGTTCACACATGCTCAGTACAGACTGGTCAGATTTTATCAACTTTGTTACAAATACTGAGCCTTCAGTCAATATACTTTGTACTAAACAAGACTTTTCCTGAAACTGCACAGGAGAAGCCTTTACAAATAATGCAAGTAGTAGAAAAAAACATTCCTTCTGAGCTCAAAAGGATACTGCCTTAATTAGTACAATCAAAAGTCCTAATTCTTGAAACCTAAAGAACTCTGGCTACTGGCTACTCTGATTTTTCTTGCTCACAACATTCCTTAAGAGGATTCTTCTGTGCATAGTACGCAATCAAGTTTTACTATCTTGGTTGTTCTTTTGAACAATTTATTAGGCACATAAGTATACTTTCTCTATTAGGGATTGATGATGGTTTCTGTTATTTCTTTACATCTCTGCTGAGATTATTTCCTGAACTAGCATTTGAAAAATGTATAGAAAGAAGAAATGTCTCAAAGGAGAAAAAACAGCTGAACCACCAAGGTCTGAAAGATGAAAAGACAGCGCCCTCTGAAAACTGTGTTTAGTCCATACGCTAGTGCCTACAGAATCACATCACAGTCACACACCTCTCCCCCTCCTACCCCCAACACTACAAAACACTGTCTTCCTCAGGGAAGCTACATTTCAATATTGTCAACACTGTGCCGTCACTTACTATAAAGAATAATTACCTCAACCAAACATATAATTACACAGAGTTGTTTTGAGACACTCCTTCCTAACCTATATAACATGCTTTCACTTTGAAGAGCCTTAGTTAAGTAGACTAAAGTAAGATTTTTGCATCTTGGAAGGCAAGATTCATCCAGATTCTATGTCTTTAACACAAACACACAGAAACAAACAAAAAATTTCCCAAAGTGTCCAGGATACAATTGTCTAGAGGCTTAACACGAGTACTCACTCCACTGAACCACAATGAGCAATCCAATGCACAGTAAACTGCATCAGAATTACACTTGCATACTGGACAACAAAACCACTATCATTACATACAACTACGGGCCCCAGAACAATGGGCTGTAAAAATATTGCCAGGAATAAAGGTGATATGGTTACGCATAAAAGTTTAATAAGACTCTCACCAAATTTTGTATTGTGTGAAATATTTGCTTAAGAGCCCTTTGCTTGAGGCAAACCAACTAAACTACTACTTGCTTCCCATTCTTTAGCTTGGAATGCAACATGGCTACAGCTGCAGTTCTTTAGAAATCTTTACAATAAAAGAAAACCAAAACAACATTATACTGTGTTCTTTTATCCAAATGAAAAGTCCTATTTTATGTAAGCCTAAAAAAAAAAGCTCTAACTATATACTCAAAGAATATCCAAAAAAATGCAATCTTACCTTTAATCAAACACATGTACCTTATTAATAAGTAAAAATTAACACTGATGCTGTTGAATACTTAAATAATTTAATAGATACATTCAAATAGATGTCTTTTCTACTGGGAGTTATCTATGAAGACTGGCCATTTTTACCGATGCATCATGGTAGGCAGTTCATATCCAGATTTATTTTAAATCTGACTAAACTAAGCAATTACCAGTGAACATACAAAAAGTGCATTTAGTCAAGCAAGTATGTTGACTAAATTAAGATTAACTAGAGATGCAATCATACATTCTAGTTCAGTATTATAAATCATAGTAATTAATATTGTGCTTCAACTGAGTCTTGGACTAAACTGAAGTATTATTTACCTCTGTTTTTACTTAGTTTTGGTAATTAAGATTTACCATTTAGCACTAGTTTTCCTATCAAATACATAGATTTAGAAAACAGATACCAGGATTAAGGAGGGCTGAACGCTTCAAAGCTCCTGCTAATATTTTGACTCTCAAATTTATAGTGGGGCTACAAATCCTAAGAGAACTTACAATAGCTCAGACCATCAGCCTCCCCTATACCGTATGTAAATTCAAGTTCATTCTCACAGTACCACACCACTTAGTGAACTCATTAATTCCGAATGAATTATAAGTGTTCTCCTATTATTTTAATACATTCTGCAAAAATTAAAACCTAAAAATAAAAAATAATAATAAAAAAAAAATCTGTACTATCTAGCAGGTCAACCAAAACTTTACAAAGTCTGTTTTCATTTTACCAAAATCATTAATGACTTCAAGGGGCTTAAGGCAGCTTAGCACTGGACCACCAGAACTGCCAACAGCACCAAGAAGCACTGTTAAGCCACACACACTTCTAGGACACATCATGCACTTCGTATGCCTTCAGAAAATTCTCAAGTAGGCAGCAGGGCATTATCTACATATTATTTTTTTACATACCCCGGTACTTCAGGACATGATCTGAAAGTAAAGCACGTCAAGTTTAGGAGGACAACTTTGTCCTGGATTACAACTTTTATTGAGAAACTCATGACACATTTTGGTAGTGGCTGGGCATAACTCCTGATGAGTTAGGCTGCCTGAGTTTTGAAATTCTGTGAGCAATGGGAGAGCTAATGTCATAAAACAGAGACTGAAATAGGTACTTGCACTACAAGCCTCAGCTAGCTATCAAGAGCCAAAAAAAACCTCAAAACATCATATAGTTTTATCATCATTGTTCAGCAATTTTTCTTGCTGTCAAAATAAACCCAAAACCACATCAATACACATACCTAAATCTACAGCAAACAAGTTAGAATTAGGACTCTCTCTAAAACTATTCTATTATTGTTTAAAATCTCAGTTATTTAATTCTTAGATGGGAACATCACTTGTAATGGAACAGTTTCAAGAGATTAGTATGAGGATATGAGTAGTCTATACTATGAAGGAAAAAATGACAAGACCTGAAAAAAATTTTTCCAAAATAAAACAGATTTACTAATCTGCCACTGCAGAAGAAACATGAACCTTTTCCTTTTCTTGAACCTTTACCTTATCTTCAGCTGCTTAATCAAAGCAATCTACTTTTTATAAAAGCTACATTCATGGTTATGAAACTTTAATACTGTTCAAACAGATCTAATTATTCCACAATAACAAAAAGGCAGTGGTGACAACCCTTAATAAAACACATGGAACTGCAATTATTCTGATAAAATGTTACCTTAGTAAAAATCAAATTAAGTAAAAGGCATTGATTTACCAAACCTTACATACTGATGGCTACGAAAATTGCAGGAACTTTTAAATCTTTTCAGTTGATGTATACCTATTTCAGTACTTATAACCTTTACTAAAGAAAAAAATCTTCAAGCTTTACTCACCTGACATATTTTCCCTTTTCCTTCGTTGCAACAGCACTGCCCTTTCTTTATCTAAACTCCTAAAATTAAAAAAAAAAATTTATTGCATTCTTCACACTTATGCAGCAATACATCTAAGTATTAAAGACAGCCTTTTCATAGTTACCATTTTTAATTATTACAGAATAAACAGTAAACTAGCTGAATGTTTAGATACTGAGAAAACCATTAGTTGTGCAATGTTACATATCATTTTAATGCAAAGCATATACAAATATCCAAACCACTGAAATACATAACAAATCTTGAGAGCTCAGAAGAAAAATTGAAGTTGATCTATGGATTACAGATAAACAGGCATTAAATCATTCTCCTGCAGATTCCTCAAATGAATCATCACAATACAATACCAAACAAATATTCTAAGACAACAAGGTCCATGCTCTTTCTCAGAAATAAAACACTCATTTTTTAGTAATTAAAATGTTCTGAACACGTAAGTTTTACTCCCCAATTAACATTCTGCTATGTAGGTAACAGCATTTTATACTCTATCACAGGACAACTATGATAACAGTTCAGGTATAATTTGCCTACCACACAGACAGAACTAAATGCACTCCGCATGTCATATGACTTCAAATTTGAGGTAGAGCAGACAAGTAACTCATTCCAGAGCAAGAAACCCTCCAAGTGAGCGCTACAGCATACTGGAATGGGGCCATGAAACCAAAAGATACTGAGAAATACTGGTGGGGCAGCTGAACTGTAAACACTGCCATTAAGGGTTCTCAATGTATGACAGCCATAAAACAAACCATGGAATTGATTGTCTAGGTATCAGTCAGCCTGAGAAAGCGTCCAGTAATTACTACTATTTCCATAGATGTTCCAATGGTTTATCCCTGATGCCTAGTGATGTGAAACAACGACTACTGTGAACAAGGGAGTGGAAACTGGTAAAATCATCTGCAGCAGCAATGTAGCTCCTTTAACTAGAATTGTCAGGATTACACTACATAGTCTGTCCTTTATACTCCTAGTTGTGCCAGTACCTCCTCTTTTTATATTCTCTACTCCATCTAGTAATTTAGAGTTCAAAACAAACTACTCACCTTGGCTGACAACGTTCACACAGATATATATCAGGAATATGTTGCCTGTCAATCCCCATGCAGTCGATGTGCTGCCAGACACTTAAAAAAAAAAGAACAATACACACCTTGTTATTTTAAGTACATTTTTAAAAACTGTGTGCATAATACACACACACAGAGCCTTTTGGGTTTTTTTCATGATCTTTACTCAGATTGAATACTGCCTAAAGCTACATCTCAATCACTGTCTTCGCCACCACTCTGCTAGCTGATTTTCTATTCCACTGATCACTGTAATTCCAATCTTGTGGCTGTCTCCAGGTGTCTCTCTGCTTCTTTAGACTCATTTTCCCTCTTGGAATTTTTTTCTCTAACACTGGAAATAAAAAATGGTAAATTATCACAATAGAGAACATGATAGAGACAAATACCCTGAGTAACAAGATTTATGCTTTACATAGTAACAAGAGGGTCATTTTGAAATAAAAGGATTCCATTTCCTGCTTTTTATAAATATGTATTTCTAACATACATTATACTTTATTTGTTACATATTTTATAAAGGTATACTAAGTTTGTAACATTTAATACTCTATTGTAACAAATTATTTGTATAAGTTATATAAAATAACACATTAAATATATTTTATAAATACAAAATTTCTTTTCTATGTAAACCAATATATTTGTGAATGTATATTTACTTATATGTTCTGTTAAAATATATATGGTTTTATGCACACACACCCCATGACTAGCAATTCTGTTGTGCAGCATAGGAAAAGCTTCAACTGCTTCCCACAGGCCGGGAAGAGAGGCTGCTTGCTAGACTAACAGCTAACCTAGGACAGTAGTTTATGCTCATCCCCACATTGCTAGAAGGAACTACAACACAAAAATATCATCTTATTTGTGAATTTATCACAACTCTCTCCAAATCCTCACAGAGAATCTCTTCTTCAAAAGAAACAAACTCTACCTAACTGGTGACTACCTACATCTCCACTGCTGAAAGAACATCTAAGTACCTTACAAAATAAGGGAACAGGTTATTTGAATCAAGGACCATCAAAATTACTAACAAGCTTGTTACATAAGCAGACAGAAGAACAGAGCTCAAATAAGCTGTAACAAACATTTCAGAAATACACAATGATCTAGTAAGTTCAGCAAAGTTCACTACCCATACTGAATATAAAAATGCAGGCTAACACTGAGTAAGTCCAGAAACAATGAGATTTGTCTTCTCCTGTTAAGTGTATCACCTCATTTTTCCAAGTCCAAGTAATTAATAGGACATGCTTATTTTACTGTGATCAGGTAGGTACTTAAGCATGAACACATAAGTTTAGACATTAAACTTCAGCTTCTCCAGTAAGAATCCAGTTTAGTCTTTTCCTAGTTATTAAAATTCTTCAAAGTATGTCCTTTGAAAATTAAGATTTCTGATCAGAAAGATCATCCGTAAAGAAAATTCTCTTTGTGAAGTTTCAGATTATTTTGCATCCTGCAAGTTACTTGACTTACATATATGTAATTTACCAAGTTGCTTTATTACTCAGTACATGCAGATTAAGAACCCATCCCTAGGCTTTTTATTTCACCATATTAACAAATAACTTGGACAAAACACCAGAGATAGCGTCCTTAGAGGGGGGAAGATATATGCACAAGTAAAGGCATTAACAAATTAATAAGTAGTCAAGACAGACTAGAACACAGCATAAAATACTCATGGGACTCAACCAAAACCCCTGCCTATTAGAAAGCCATACAACCTTCAAACCCTGTTTTCATGGAACAAAATTTCATGTGATTCAATATAAACCAGCATTTAGTTACATTTACTTTTAATGTGGCTTGAAGTTTTAAATAATTTTTCCATTTTAAATTTATTTAATATTCATTACCTGCATTTGTCACAACAGATCATATATCCATCATCATGTGTAAAGCCACAAATGCATCTGGTAATATCAGTTCCATAGCTTCCATCCTCTGACGTACTGATGGTAGTAGCACTGGAGGTTTCATCAAAGTTGGGAGTGGTAAATATGCCTACTTCATTCTTGCTTATAAGCACTGATGGAGGAGGAGAAGCCGGAGGCGTTGGAGGAGGCCGAGCACCATAGTTATGGTCCTAGATTTTTGTTAAAAGATAAAAGTTATAGGTCTCAAGTGTTCATAAACTGACGGTTATTTAAGTCAAAGAGTAAGAATTCACTTTGTGAAGAGCTTCAGAGACTTATTTTTCTAGTAATAGTTTACATTTTTTCCTGTCATTGCTCATTGTTTTCTACCTTCTCGGTGATGTTTTACATGTAAGTGCACTATGTTCTGTATTGTGCTTTTAATCAACCATCTTTAGTCAACCAACTCCCAGTGAGTTTTTCTGGTTAAGAAAAGCAGATTTTACACACATCTTTCTATACAGAATACTTAGCATGAAACTTACTGCATAGGGCAAACCAATGTAACTGTGTGAATGAGAGCTGCTGGTATACAACTGGTGCGGATAACTGTTCGATTTTTCAACTACGACAGGGCTAGCTTCTACAGATTCTGGTCTGCAAGGCAAAAGACAGAAGAATAAATGCAATTAATATGTATTTTATATTAATAAATTCCAGGTACTTGTTTCACAACTTCTGAGGAATTGCTTGCTGATCCTGTTTAAAGAAGGATGGAGGGGGGGTTGTGTGTGAAACAACACAACACCAAGCACACACCTCCAATGCCCCCACCCAAACCTCTTCTTTAAAATGAGGCTTCTGGAGTGGCAAACTTATGCCCCTGTACAGCTACAAAATTTTCTCAAAAAAAGAAGTGCATGCTGAATCCTGTGACATAACCTGAAAATCTGGGACAGAAACGTGTTAGGCACTTTGTCAGAGAGTCATCTGTGTGTATGCACAAGCCTATAGAGTTGTAATACAAGACGTAGAAAGGACTTGAGCTTAATTATGGCAAAAGAATTCAGTAATTCAGAGAACTGCAAACTAATACAGCTCTGCACTACCACCATTCCTATTCAATTCTGCAATGACATCTAGCGGTAGCACCACCCTTACCAACCAGTACTCAAGGCAGCAGAGTATAAATTCTCCAAACAGAAATTCTAAGTGGGGCAAATCTATCTAAAAAAAGCAGTTTATCTTTAAATCAAAAGGGAAAAAAAATAAAAATAAACCATTTTCAAAACAAGGTTATGTAGGCAGTGCCTTCTTTAATATACAAACTATGGTTTATATGCACTAAACCACACCATGAAAAAAAGGAACACAAATATGCAGATCTTTTTGAGCACAATAAATACACTTTCATTAAATTTCCTCAGAAGTTACATTCATGTGTGCATACAAGCATCTATATATATCCACACACTTGAATGACAGACACCTTTAGACAGAAGCTTGTAGCTTTTTCATTACACCGTTATGATTTAATCACAAGGAAAAACATGAAATTAAGTCAGCTACCTAGAGTTTTTTAGGTTTGTGTTTTTATTTCATTTTTGGGGATGTTTTGCTTGTTTGATTTTTTGCTTGTCTCGGGTTCTGTTTGTTTGCTTTACATTGAAAGGCAGGGCAAAATATCACTATCTAAAATTGAAGTGGCTTTTGACTTGCATCACAAGTCAGACCTCACACACTTTTCTAATCTTAGTTTTATCATGCATGAAGCCTATTTCCCATCACAAATGTCTTCGTAATTCCCGGAACTGAATTGTTTAAATAAAGTTGGTATTTCTGAATCTTAAGTTAAAATAAATTTCAGTGTATTTTCTTAGACATTAAGATATTAAACAGAGGCTTTTTTTGTTATGTCATGAAGTGATACTTAATTTAAAAGCACACCAGTAACTTACATTTGTTAACATCTTTTTTGCAAGAACATAATTAACCATTAGCTTTCTGAAAACCACATACAGCTTTTTCACATCTACCTGAAAATGTCTAATTCACATTTTTGGTGGCCCCTTTCTTCTTACTAGCTTTTCCCCACGTGAGGTTACTAGATACCATTGTTTATAAAGAAACTAGTTAAAAACACTACTGGGTGAAAACATTGGTTTCTAGAGTTGAAAGAAAAAGTATCTTTTTTTAAAAAGTATGTAACAGTCATTGGCTGCATTTTTGGTTGGGGGGTGTGTTTGTTTTTTTAGGGTGAACAAACATGAGTGCACATATCATTTGAATTACTAACATTAGAAATAGAACTTCTGACTAGCATGAGATAAAAAAACAACTCTGATGCTTGCCTTTCATTACCTCATAAAGTAAGAAAAGTCCTCATTCACTTTCTTACACCTCTTCTCAACTTCAAAATAAATTTATTCAGAGTATGTTACAATTATCTCCCAGAAGCAGCTCAGAATTTCCCAGGTTCATCAAAACCATGACTAAAAAAACCAAGCAACCAACCAACAATCAAAAAAACCTAGAAAAAACATGAACAAAACCAAACCAGAAGTTGGAAAAGCTATGCCTTTCCAACTGATTTACCTTTACCTATTTACTGACATAATGCATTTGTGCAGCAATCATCCACCATTAGTGTCGTTCACTTAATCCCTCTGATGATCTAGCCAGTCGAAATGCCAACAAATGAGGCACTGACTATATACCATCAAGGATGGCTACAGCAGAAACTGGCTTATCTTTCTCCAGTTCAAGAGATTCTTGATCATTGAATTGCTTCTACTGCTATTCTTCAATATTTACTAAATGGGATAAGCAGCAGCACAGTTACTCTTATCCACTAGGCGTTCAATGCTCAGCCTAGGTCTTGTTTGTTTCAGTACATAGAAAACGCTCAGTTTTCAGAGCAGGAAGGCTTACTCATTCAGGACAGGGGGGATATTCAGGTACAATCCACCCTTCAGCATATGCCACAATTAATTTAGGAGAGCTTCCACCTTTAAAAATAGATATTACCACAACCTAAGTATCAGCTAGTTCAACATGGGAACATTCAGACAAACACATTAAAATGGCAATTTCCTAAAAAGAGCATGCATATTTCATCAACTGACTACAAAAAATAAGAAGGTATCATAAATCTCTTGCAAACTATGTGGCAAAACAACACATTCCACTCCTTAAATCCATTTCTACCTACTCTAGCAATTGGTAACATCTGTAAAGATAACAAAGTTTAATATTCAGAGGTGTAACAGTTGTAGGAAGCTGAAGTGTTGTTTCTGAAATGAAAGTACAAAAAAGAAATCCATTTATCCCCAACTATTTTAATACTCATAAACCAGATTCAGAGTACAAGTTAAAAAGGAAAAAGTGCCATTTCACTTGAGCAGAAAAAAAACAAAACAGAAACAAAAAACCCCCAACCCCCTCCCCAACCCCCCTAAAACCAACAACAAATAATAAAAAATACCACCACACAAAAAACAAACCAAACCAAATCAAAACAAAAAACAACACAAAACAAACACCAAACCAACAGAAAAAGGGTGAGAGAAAATTAGGTGAGACACAAAGGCAATTAAATCTTTGTATTAAAAAAAGTTTCAACATAAATACAAAAAATTAGAGCAGAAACAGCTTTCAGTAAAGCTTTTTTCCAAACACACAGAGAGGCCACAGATACTGGTTTTAATAGATGTTTACCAAAGCTCTGAACTGTTACTGTTCCATTTACCCACTCAAATGTTAGACTGGAGTGGAGTGTAGAGAAGGCTGAGAAATACAGGAAGGAGGTGGTAGAGCATTCACTGAAGCTAAATATTAATCAACATAGGTTTCCTTTACTATGAACAGAAAGGTGATATTCATCCCATATGCAGTACAGAATGAGTATCATTTCTCCACACAGCTACAGCTAATCTTCTAACTTTGGCTGACTAGTCTGCCAATGCTTTAACATGCCCTTCACCAAATTCCTTGTTACCTGTCTTCAGGCCCCCATGTGCATGACCCTGACTTTAAACAGAAATCACAGCCTCTATACTATCATTTGTCCAAAGGTAAAGCCTGCCTTCTCAAATATGCATCTCAGCATTTCAAGTTTTGTGAAGGAATACCTCTTGGTAAAATAATTTTACAGACGACTAAAGAATAAGAGAAAACTTCTATTTATTTATTTTACTCAAGTACCAAGGCTGAAGTAGCAATGCACTAACTACTACATTATAGTAGTTAATAACACACATTAATCTCTGGCAAAAAGCAAGTTTCCAGAAAGAAGTGTAAGCATTCAGATCTGAAAGAACACTATGAAGTTAACCTTGCTTATATTTTTGAATATAAGCCAGTTCTGTAACAGTCTGAGGTACTAAGCTTGTCAGCTCTCCGAGCATACCACATTCTTCTGATTTCAACACAAACAACTGCACCCTTGGTGTCTAACTAGGGGAGATATTTAAGTTAAAACTACTCATTAAAACTGAAATGTTGGTTATTACAATATAGTCTATTTGAAGTTAGACCAAAATGCTAGTATGTGCTGAAATAAACAAATATTACCATGATAAATGACCATGAAATTTTGCTTAAATGTTTTAGTTATTTCTTAAGTGTTGTGTTTAGCAATTCACAACCATGCAAAATACTCACAATGAACAAAATTAAAAATACAACAAAAAAAGCTTCCCCCAAGCTCTTGGGCTGCAATGATTTTAACACATTGCTATAACTTGAAAATGGGAACACATTTTCTCAAAAGAATTAAATAAAACAATAAAAAAGCAATTATACTTTAAAAAACAAAACCAAAAACCCCTCAATTTTCATTCTGTAAGTGAAGCGACTCTAATGTTCTGGGTCATTCCCTACTGTTCATATTTAAAAGTACAATGCAAATGGAAAAAATTATTCATGGTACCAGCAGATGGCATTAGTGAGAAATTAAATAAACTACACATGAAACCAGAATTTACAAAACCCCTCAAGTCTCTACAAGCTTATACTTAACCTGTATTAAGGGAATCAATTATCAAACATTCTAAGCAATAATAAATTCTTCTTTAGCAAGTCCTGTCACCCCCACTCCATTCCTTCTAAATACTGTTTTGTTAGGGACCACATAATAATTTAAAACAAACAAACCAACATAAACCAAGGAAGGGGAGAGTTTTTCCAATCAGTTCTTAAGAATTCAGGTACATCACACTTCTATAAAAACACAGGTATCCAAAGGGGGGAGGAGGAGGGGCGAAATCTCCCTACAACTAGTATTTCCAAAGGCAGGTAGTTATCTAAGCTTTAGGCTATGAAAATTCCACTAATAGTAGTTCCTGAAAACATCCATCCAAACTCAAAATAAAAGCCCTTGCTTCCAAACATGCTTCAGCAGCATCAGTCTGCCATACATCCATTTGACAGGTCTAATTTTCAAGGAGTTCAGGTTTGTTTTCTCTATGCACCAGCACACCCAAGCAGGTTCTCATTGATAGTCAGCTCAGATAAAGGAATGCAATAGGTTTTGTATCAAAATCACTATTTTCTATTTTGAGACACTTCATCTGATGGGTTTCACTACTTAGATGACAAAGAACTGAACACTACTCTCCTATCACATAGTGGGTTCTGCTACTTAACCATCATCTTGTAGCAGGCCCTACAAAGATAGGCTGACTTGGTATCTCCACTCTCCTAAAATATTTTTAAAAATAAAAATCCCTGTTTTCAACAACAGTTATGGGAGGGTAGGTTTTCATTTATTTAACAACTACAACAATGTTCATAATCTTTTCTCCTAGATACTAAGCTCAATACAGGCCTTCTCTCCAAAAAAACAAACAGTATTAAAACTAAGAGAGCAATACCATCAATGGCATTTCCCAAGGTGTAGCTTATACTCATGCTCTAAGCTAGACTAATGCTCTCAAGTCAGGAAGGGCATTTTGAACCTTCTAAAACAGCTGACTCTGCTTACTATTCTAAGATCTTTAACAGTAAGAAGTCACATGTATTCATCTTTAGTAAGCCTTTTACTTATGTAAAATATAGATGCGTTCTGACTACAGTGGCACTACAAAGATCAACCCACTGCTGGAGATCTCACAAGTAACATAAGAGAGACTATTTCACTCCATTTTAAAAACATTCAAACCTTTTAGTAAGAGTTATCATCCACATAGCTATTTGCTACAACTATTAAAATAAGGTGAAACTACATAATCATATAAACTATCTTTTTAATAGGCTCAAATTAAGGGATAAGCCTAAGGGTAAGAAGAAGGAAAAAAAAAAAAATATTAAAAATCTCAGTACTGAGACTGCACGAAGCTATGATTCTTTTTTCCTGAGCTGCTCCTCCTACAGAATCAGATTTGCCATTTTCCCAGTACTGCATTTGCTCATGCTTCAGCAACTGATGAAGTAAAACCAGACCTATCAGTCACAGTGAAGAAATTCCAACTCCTCCCTCTTGGGAAACCCCAGAATTTGCTCAAAGACAATCTGTGATCGCTATCAATACAATCTATATTCACCACACTACACTCTGGAAGGCAACATACAGGGGCAGGGGGGTGGGGTATGTAAATCACATAGGTGGTGTCATAAAATGCTTACAAGTGCAAAAACTGGTAGATTAGGGGGACACACAGTGACATGGCTTTTAAATCATCATAAACCAATCATGCAACTACACATTTTTCCGCAGAAGTATAGAAGAGATTAGAAGAATTACTCTTAGCAGGTAACAGACACTTAACATCTGAAGAAAAGCAGCTCCTAACTGGGTCGCCATGCCACAGTATCAAGCAAGTAACACACTGTGAACTCTAGCGTGTTTATACTGACAACTATGTTTATTTATTTTAATTTCAGCATGACATACTGTGTCTGCAAGGAATGTCAGCAACCTCAGGAATCATGACCTTCTCTAAACATAAAAGAAAACCACGGGAAAAGATAATCAAAAGAGCTGTGAACAGTTCACTCAAAATTTTTTCTGCATCAAGAAATCCAGTGTTAAGGATACGAGAGATCAGCAAAACTTTAAAAATCTACTGTGACAAAAAGCTTCACATCATAAACTCTTGGTTTTCTTCAGGTGACTGGCACAAAGCTAGAATAGCCTCATACATACATGAAAGCACACCAGAGAAACATTCATTTAAAAAGCTGTTCAAGAGTTCTGCTCACAGCATGCAACATTTCTTTCAAATTTTGGAAGGAAAGTCATTTGCTTCTTAAATCACATAATATTACTTAGCATATGCTAAGAAATACCAGACAGACACTCCATCATCATCAACCCCCAAAAAAACTCCAGCAAACCAACAACCAATCCAACCAACCACCCAACCAAACCTCAGAAATTCAGTATGCTTATTTCCCATGAAGGAAGAATTTCTTGAATTCAGGATTTCATTGTCTCTCTGTAATCCTTTATACACAGCTACTAACTGAAGTAAATTATTAACAAGTGAATTTCTACTAGCTTTTTTGTAGAAAATAACTTTTCAAATACATGGTATTGGACAATTAAGCTAGGCCTTCAGCTTTCATAAAGACACCTTTGTCTAATTAGTACCACTTTCCTGCAATGTACCACACCAAATGAATTTACTTTTCTAGTATGAGAAATCAAAAATATTTTTTACATATAGTTAAAAGTATAAAAGAAAGTGACATGGCAAAATATTTTAAGCATGAAAAGCAAACCAGGCAGCATCTGTATTTTTCCATTTGATAAGCAAGAAATATATACATCTGCAGAACAGTTCAGCTTTTCTCCTTTGCTGTCCCTGAAGAGGAAGAAACGGACTTAAGAATGAAATTGCAGTTATTAAATAACTGAAGATTCAATAAAAATAAGGAGACTCCCAAGTTCTCTCCTACTGTATTCAAAAAATACTCACTAGGGAAAAAATACATAAAAAAGAAAACTTACAAGCTGTTCACATACTTACTCTGAGCCTGCAGCCATTTCCAAATAAGAAGTATCTGCTGTGTCAACCCCCAGTGGGATCACTATGCTCATGACGTTCGTTTCTGATAAATTCGATTACTACGGAGTCCTATGCATTGGTATCCAAAACACTGGGGCATGCCAGCCACAGTGCTCATTGCAAACATCTAAGTGCATCCACAAACCCTGTTAAAAAAAAAAAAAAAAGGAAGAAAAGATAGAAGACTAAGTTCATTTTTAAACCAGGCAATTACTTTTTTTTAAATAATCACTTTCATCTGTCACTATTTCATTCATAATGAAAGGAAAACTTTTAAAGTTCTTCTAAAGTTGTTAACTCCAAATAGTTATTTTAAGAGTGCAATGATCTTAAGGCCTGAATTAAAAATATTACAAAATGGCAAAAAGACTATCATTTAAATTGACTAAATAATAATAGAAAAAAAAAACATTCAGCAAGACAACAACATACTCTACTGCAGACTTAGAGAATGTGAAATGCATCTGCTTAGTGCTCTATGTTATCAGAGCCCAGCTGATGTACCTTTCAACAGAA
This sequence comes from Chloroceryle amazona, assembly GCA_027560015.1. Lineage (NCBI taxonomy): Eukaryota > Metazoa > Chordata > Aves > Coraciiformes > Cerylidae > Chloroceryle > Chloroceryle amazona. The sequence goes on from JANHFX010006848.1 coordinate 44,656, forward strand.
ACCCTGCTACAGAATTTTTCAAGAGTTAATTGTTCCCTTTTTGGTTTGCATTAAAAAAAACAAACAACAAAACACTTTCCATGTCCACAGTACAAACTAAGAATGTCAAAAGAAACAATGTCCTAACTTCCATTCAGTATTTTTTTAAACCAAAATAATTCTAATGATTCACAATGATATGAAACAATTTCCATCTCACTTGGAATAGATCACCATCAGAAGACATTACAAAAGTGGCACATGATGGTTATAAGGGACTTTTAAAGTAGAAAACTAAAAAGTGACAGCAATAGCTTTTAATTGTAAAGAACGCTAAGATCTGCTCGAGTCATACAAGTGAATACAAACTGCCTGTACAGCAGTTACTACCAGCCTCCTACTGAGTAGGGCAGAACACCCAACCAAGAACACAGACTGCTCCACAATGAAACACACTGCCACATAAATACAATCCTCCCATCTGAGGAAGTATAGTATTTTAGAGGAAGTCTACAAAAGGCCAACAGCTCTGAGATCCCATTTTAAACACACTCATCCTTGCCAAACAGTAGATTACTAAGGAAAAAAACAAAACAAACAAACAAACACACAAACCAAAACAAACAAACAACCTAACACCCCAACAAACCACCAACTACAAAGCCTCCAATGAAAAATGCGGTACTTCTAAAAAGGACTTCAGAAAAGCACTGTGGACTTAAAATCTGAAATTGCTCCTTTTATTGACAAAGTTGGTATCTTCAGGATGATTAAGTGCCATCTACAGAGCATCACTGAGGTATTAAATGGCACTGAGTCTTCATCTAACTTCTTCAATTTTATCTCTCTACTGAAGTGCCTAAACTTTCTATAGTTCACTCACTCTCTGGATGGCGGAAGTTGCATTTTGGTCCCATTACAAGAATCACCAAATGCAATGAACTGGAAAGCAACCAGGCCAGCTTGTTGTTGGGATATCTTGCTTCCCTGCCTTAAAACACCAGGCATTTTCTTATCAAATACCGCAAATGGCAAACTATATCACTAATCGTGCATAAAACTTAAAAAAACCCCAACATTTTCAAGAATAAGCAGCAAGACCGACCTGTTATAACAAAACCAGGTATAGAATATTTTTAGTAGCAGGCGTAAAAGAAACTCCAAGTCTCTTTAACACTTCAAGTGATCACTCATTCTGCCACCATATAGTTCAAGCTGCTCATATGGTAGAATGTTGAATGGCCTATCTACAACTTCTAGGAAGCATCAGCTCATCATTTAGTTCTCCCCTCTCAGGTAGTAAAATATTTCTATTAATTCCTATCCAACAACTGAAAGAAAACCATAATCTTTTTTAGTCCAGGTAAATCAGCTATCACAGGTTAAGGGTTGTTACACTACCAACTGCAGTTTCACTTACGCTAACAATTAACATAATAAGAGATTTTACTTTATACTTGTTATTAGGTAAATATAAAAAACAAAGTGTTTCAAAATAAGTGTAAAAGACATACTGGACACCACTACCTGGGATCGAGGTCCTCACTTAGAAGCTTCTTACACTTCAAAATTGCATTTGGTGATGGTGTGGTTTTTCTTAATTGAATTTTCTTCCAACACTTCTGACCAGACAGAGGAACAACTGGAAATTAATGTAGGCAAAGATGCTTGGGAAGCTGATGGAAGTGAAGAACCTGCCTTAGACAGCTGCCTCAACATCTGCAAACTTACATAAAACAACTGAGGCTAGGCAATCATCATATATTCAAGTTGCCTTCATTGTGAACACAGAAAGAGACATAGCTACTAAATCTGAGAATCGAGTGAATTTTTTTTATTTAAAAGAGCACTATGTATTTGTTTTTAGAAGTCTGTATAAATAGAAAATTAACTGCTAATGCATGGCCCAATTAATGCCATCATCTCTGACTCAACTGCACTGAATAAAATCAGACTCAAAGAATTCCAATTTATTTTGCCAAACAGCATCAAAAAGAAGTTGTTCCATGTAAAAGGAAGCAGAACATTACTGTAATACTACTTAATTATTTTATACACCTTAAGATTTCAGATCTTCACCACACACACACAAAACATCCAATGCTTTTTTCTCTGACTATAGTTATGTACAGAAGAACAGAGGCAGTCACAGGCTAGTAATACCTACACAGAGAAGTTAATTCCAACAAACATAACTCATTATTTATGAGTAGTCATCCTTAACGAACTCCCACAACAGGGGTGGGGGAAGATCCAGGATAAATTCATTGCACTATGCCCATTTATTAACAGAACTGTGACCTTATAGGCCATCCAATGATGAACACCATGGTGATGTCAGACTTTAGATGAAGGAAAAAAGTAACTGTTTTCTCCACATCAGAACCGTAAATATTGTCATCACACACTAAAATATCCTCACTATTTTTACTGGGTTATACTACAAAACCTGCCAAATTCAGAAGAGAAAAAAAAACAAACCAACAACAACAAAACAAAACAAAAACACAAACAACAAAACACACCACTGAAACAAACATCACTATAACCACTAGGGAACTTTCTTCCTTACCCATCTTGTTTGCTTATTCTTTGAAGTTTGGTATTTCACGAGTCATAAAATACTATCTGTCATCATAATACCGTACTTTCCAACTTCTGCAAGTACCCATCTATTTCAAGTCATTATTTTTTCACAACAATTTGTCACCCATGGCCTTCTAAGAAACTGTTTTCATAGGTGCATTTAATTTCTATAACTGGCCAGGAGAAATGGAAAGAAGGGTACTAGGAAAGAAGTCTTTCTACAATCCAAGCAGATCATACAAAATTTGCTGTTTGAGAAAGTCTTTCTTCAAGCAGTAGACTAATTCCAAAGTTAAAAATATCACACTAGTAATTTCAGGGTCATATAGTTAAAAGGCACTATATAAAAACTTCTGGTCCAAAGTTCTTTACTGCGCAAAGTAGCTCATCTATCATACCTTAATCTCAGCAGTAAAGGACTTCAAATTTTTTTAGTGCCCCCTCTAATCTTATAGTGATAGTACACTGTAAACTTTCAAAGAATGTTGGGAATTTCTTAGATTTATCAGATTTTCTTCATTAATACCCTACCAGCACAGTTTTCTTATTCCTTATTTGAAGACATTCTGCTTTTATTTATTTCCTGGTAAAAAGTTCATCTTGCCCTAATAATGATTTTAATCAAAAAAAACAAAACCCAACCCTGTTCCACCTGGTTAAAGCATTTATCCTGATTAAAGATCAATCACCTGCAAGAAATTTATCACACTTTACCATACAATCACATTGGTTTACATTTTCAATTGCAGCTCTTTTACTCTGTAAAGAAAACATGGGAGGTTTTTTTTGTCTTGATAGTTCTATCAAGGCTCAAATGTTTGAAGTCGTACCATACTTCTCACAATCCAATTTGTTTGATACCAGGACCTTTTTTATTTTTTTTTAAAGTGAACTGTGCTCTAACAACAGAAGAGCACAATACATTCCAAATTATTAATGTGTGCCTTTGTACAAAGAATATCATTTATGCATTAAGCAACAGAAAATAACTTGCATATTATCCCTGAAGTATTCCACTTACACAACATTATTCTTGTGGTCTAATGAAGACCACATGTTTCCTTTCTGCCATGTCCTTCTAAGATCTTCTGTCACACAATTGAAAAAAAAAAAACCTCAATTTTTCACTGGTACACAGAAGAGGAAAAAAACAGAGGGCTCAACTCTTGAATCAGAAGGTAAATGAGTAATCTCCTGAAATTTTAACAGTACTTTTGAAACTAACCCTACACGGTCCAAACAATCAAAACAAAATCCAGTTGCTATGATCAGATATTGGCAGAAAGGAACTCCAAGCCTACTTTATCATCATGTCCGTTTTCCCCTCCTTCCACTTCCTTCTTGTAGGACCATCAAAATCTATATAGAACAGCTTCAGGAAACAAGCAGATGATAGATCACCTAGACAGAAAGTACACTTGAAAAATAAGAACTTGAAGTCTAGCCAAACTGTCCAGATGACTCCAACAAGGTTTCATAAGCCGAACTATCAATCATTCTCTAAGTGTCAGAGAGTCCAGACAAATTCTTCCATGGCATTTTCCATAAGTTTCTTTTGATTTTTGTTGTTGGTTTTGGTTTTGTTTGTGGGTATGTTTTTTTTTTTCCTAAGAAGGTAGGAAACTTTTTTTAAAAGCATTTTTACTTGCATTTTCTTTTACAGATTCAGAAACTGAGTTCCCAGTATTTACATTCAAATATGAACAGTATAAATCTGATCAGAAAACTCTGACTTGCCTTTATTTTTATTACTCATGAAGCAATTTTTCAAGCCAGAAGAAAATAAATAGCATTTGATGTACTGGGAAAGCTGCAACTCACATAGCTATATGCTACATTTGTAGCTCACCTCTGCAAGACATTCTTTTTTTCAGAAGGGAGAGGCAAGAGGATATAGGACTAAGAAGCCTGCTAGAACCTATGTTGTATGTGTAATACTACTAAAGCTCTCGCCTAGATGCAGAGATGCAAAACACATAAAAATAAAAGACAGTGGTGCTGCCACCACCTCTTAGTAACTTTTCTCCCCTTAATGCTAAAAGAAAAAAAAAATCCTAAAGAGTAATTACTATGTCATAATAATATCACATTTATTACAACAAGCTGAGCTTTTTCATTTGTTTTTCTGTTTTTTAATCCACATTTACCCTTAATGCTACAACCCCCCCTTCTTCTTAGCATATGACAGTTTTTTACACGAGCAATGTAAATGTCCCTTATCTTTCCTTCTCCATAAATCAATTCCCAGAGTCTTTTGTATTGTGATTGATACTAAAGACTAAAAAGCATTTAAAAGTTTGGGGGGAAATCCACAATAAAAGTTAGTAATGGAATTCAGAGCATGGTGCAATACACTGGTTTTCTGTTTTGGGTTGGTTTTTCTTTTAAATGAACATCAGTGAAATCATGAATTAAGCTTACAATCCAATTATTTCTTAGCTCAGGTGTAAGAATTTTTCACATACGCAAAACACTGATTTTACTAAGTTCATCGCTAAATCAGTTCAAGTTTAATCACACCGCTAGGCATTACAAAAACACTTTTTGTTTGTTTTTATGACTTCAATATACACTTGAACTTCTCAATATTTTTTTCTAGCAATTGCCTGTATCAGTCACCATCTGTCAACAATCACAAGATGGGGGAGAGGAAGTAGTTACAAAGTTTAGGTGTTTCAAGACATGGATACAGAAATCCTCTGCAGAGAGAATTACCAAGGCCTCCCTCAACACAGAGTAGTAAGTTTAAAGAAGAAAAACCTAATTATAATGAGAACAGCTTATAATTAGTCTATTGCATGAGAGGAAACAATGCTGGTTTAAGATAAATCATTGTTTAGATTTTACACTGATCCAGGCAACTTTACCTCAAAGTTTGTAACTAATGACACTTCAGAAAGATTAATATACTAACCAAATTACCATCTCTATACCATGTCTGCTCTGCATCTTCATGAGATCTATATAAAAAATACACATAACGGGGGGGGGGGGGAATGAAAACCTTCTAACCAATCTACTTACATCAACTGTCTTTCCTTAAAAGCAAAATTACATAACTTTAAATACCTATTAAAAAATATGTAAAAGGTGAAAGTAATAGTTTACCCATTATTAGTAAATTGAGTAACTGAAATGTCTGAGAATAATTATCACTCCTGAACATCTGATGAGTTACAGCCCACATTACCCAACTTAGAGAAAAACAGTTCACATCATATTTAAGCAGAGCTTACCTCCCCTGAGCACATGTACAGAGGAGGCTCTCTCTTGCTAAACTAAGAGTACTAGTAAACCCACTGCCTCACATCCTTTAATTACAGGAAAAAAAAAATATTACCAATTTCCTGGAGCAGTATTTAAGTATCAGAATACACATAAACATAAAGGTTCATTTTTAAGGGGTGTGTACAAATCTAAGGGAATTAACTTGATGCTTACCGGAACAAACAGATTAAATTGCTTAAACAAAGTGGTATGTGCAGTCAATTTTCCACTTGTGCATAGACCACGGAAGAAGAGGAAGGGTAGCGAAGAGTGATCAGATTTGCAGGCAAAAATGATTCAGACATAAAATACTCAAACTAGTTTCATGACAGTCTTGAGTCAAGCAAGACCCTTCAGCACAACCAATACACAATGCTAATCCAGTTGTAACCTCAAGTCATTTCCAGTGTAAAAACAATCTACCTGTATTCATATAGTACTAAGCCCAAAGCAAAGCTCCAACTTCCATTTGCTCCTAGCAGAAGTCACGCTACTGTGGGTCCAGGCTAGCTCTACAGACTCACAAAGGATCACTCTGAACTAACAACAGTTTTCCACCTCAACAAGGTCTTTTGGACACCATTCAAATATGTCCAAGATGGTGCTACTGCTTCCAGACCTCTGCTGACTCCTGCTGGTCTCAGTGTTAGTTTCCTACACAAATCATCTCAGGTAGACACAGATCACCAAAAGGTATTATTTTGTTTGATTTTCTTACTGAACCAGAAAGTCTAGTCTACAAGGTGTGCTGGTGCCTTCCTTCCCCTTAAAAATGCTTTCTTTATAAGGGGAAGTGAATAAAAACACATTTGAAGAGCAGGTGCTCAATATAGCATATAGGAAAAGTTATGTACCTTAACATTGAGACACAACAAATCAAGCCTACTACATACCATGGTAAAAGGAGAAAAGATAATTTAAAACACGCTTGAAAGTATCTCTTATGCACAGGTTGCCTCTTATTGAGCATGCAACCTAAACATTCCCCCATTCCCTCCTTCTGATTGCATCATACATGTATGCACGTTTTGCAATCATTAGCAAGAGCAATTCTTGTCATGCCTTCCTTCCGATTTACAAGCCAACAATTTTAATCTGTGGTCACAGGAACCACCCTTTCCACAAAGCAATCTATTATCTATAAGAACAGACCTAAGAAAAGCTGACCTAAGAAAAGCTAGCACAATCTATACAGGAGAAATTTCTAAGTAAAAATGCACCTATCAATAAAGTCTATCACAGGCCACAGAACCAGCATGAAAACTACCATCTGAACAGGCACAGAGCCAAAACTGAGCTTCCCTGCCTACAATTTTTTTTTTTTCATCTTCAAGTTGCTGGGTTGTTTTTTTTTTGGTTGGTTGGTTTTCTGGGTTTTTTTTGTGGGTTGGCTGGTTGGGTTTGTTTTGTTTGGGGGTTTTGGGGTTTTTTTTTTGGTTTTTATTTTTATTGGGGGAAGCAGTTTACAGAGAGAGAAGAAAACATTAATATTTTACGAAAAAAATTTTTTTGTGTGTTTTGCTGAACAACTGCCTTCTACTACTACTCCAAGCATTTGCATCTTCTCTATACAATAGTTTGTTTTGAAAACTAGTGATAGAAAATGACATTTTAATGGTATACTCTAGATACCCTTCAACTAGTGAACTACTCCATCTGCACGTGTGTGCATATATATGTATGCACAAATCTGGAAAAAACATATGCAGCATAAATATCTACATCAAAGTCATCTGAGTATTTATTTATTGTTGCCTGTTTCTAAGGAGATAATACACCTTTAACCAGACCTAGAAGCAGAATACATGAATAAATGACTATAATCTCACCCAAAAGGAAGTTCTTTCTCCGTTTCCCTAGACATGTTCCACCATGGTACAGATTTTGCCAAGAGATTTGGAAGTTGGATATTCCTCCTAATGTTACACCACTGCAGTTGCAGTATGAAGGATGCAGGCTTACTAATAACTACCGAGTCCAAATTCAGACCTTTGCTACTCTTTGCTGCTCTCTATGGTAACCTGACAGACAAATTAGCAACCTACTTCCAATTTGTGCCAAGATAAAAAAGGGTAGTAGGTAAAACTAAGACACCGTAGGCCCACTCAAATACAATATACAAATTAAGACATATCAATGACCAACTCCACCAAACCACACAGAAGAAACAACTTGTTCTAAACCAAATCTGGTTTCTTATGTGTCTGTAGTTTGTGCCTAAACATTCCCACTGACCTAATACTCTCTATATCCTTCTAATAGCAGTATCTTCCTTATCACAATATTAACTGGTCATGGCCTCACTTGCAAACCCCTCAATAACCTCCTATGCCATCCACATGGACCTACATATGGTCAGCAGTCAGGTCCACCTCACCTCCTCCTCACATGCCCTGTCAGCAATACACACAAAAAAAACCAAACCAAGTCAAACCAAAACCACACACAACACAAACACACACAGCCACCAAAAAGCAGCTACCTGCTATAGCTGGTTTGGAGTTACACATGACAGATAACAGCTAAGATCATTATGCTCCATCCCTCTGCCTCTCCCAGGACACTGTTTATAGTGCCCCTTTCCAAACTTCCGGATCTTCATTAAATTTCAGAGATTTCAAGGGTTAAGTTCCTATCCTTTTTTTTGGACAGAGACTGATCATTAGACCAACTTATTTTAGAAATAGGGCTGTTATAGCCAAACCACTAGAGGGTAAGGCAGCTCCTCCTATGCTTTTAACCCAGTGCCGATATAAAGTAAGAACAAGCCTAATAAATGGTTCATTAGCATACCTTGGGTCATCCTGCTATAATACATACAGGACTTAAGACCAAACAAAGACCTTAGTCATGTTTGCAATGACAGCCAAACTTCATGAACTGATTTTGAGATTTGAGAAGAAAGAAGAAAGAAAAAAACCCCTACCTCTTCCATGGTATCCAAGATTCACGCATTAAAAAAAAATGGCCTTTACATCATGTAAGTATCAATTCTTCAGTATGCAGATAATTAATGCATTACACTAATGCCTGTCAGTGGAAAGAAAGCTGACCTTTTAAGTATAAATCTAGAAGCAGTGTGTTTCTGCCATACAGAAGAGCTACTTTCCAATAGCTGTAAACTATCTCCCCTTTACTATCTGGTCCAAGATATCTTTGTATTCCTGAAGAAGTGATGGAAAATATCTCTTTCTCAAATATTTATGCCATTGAAGCATTAAGATTTCCCCTTACCTCTTCTCTCTCTTCACTCCTTTTCTTCTCTCAGGGGAAGTTAGACAAATTACGGTACTACAAAGAGAAAAAGAATGAGCAGTAGAAGGGAAATTAAGGTAAATGCAGTCATAGAAAGAGTAAAAATTAGTTTATTGAACAGAAATCTGTCAAAGCAGCAGTAAGCAGAGGTATACAGAGAAAGGAGAACAAAAATCTGTAAGCATGCTGTATTTACAGAAATCAACGCCAAAAATTGAAAACGAACTGCCTATCACTTGATGTCCCTAAGTTTACTAAACACCTGCCATACTTCTTAAAAATAAACCACACACAAAAAGGCCTATCCATTCAAAACTCAAAAATCATTTGAGGTGGAGAGTGAAGGAATTGTAAAATACAAGTACAGTATACGAAGAATAGCAAGAGAGAAAAATAATTTTTGATAGCAGTATTGCTTGGAGAAGTATATACTAGCTACTTTACATCTCTCAGTAATGTAACACACTAAAATTCCTTTAAATAGAAACTCAAAGGTTAAGAAAATTAAGTAGTTTCCCCATATAAAGTATCTTTTTTCTAGGTTACTCTTTTTATCAGCTGTTTTACTGCAAACATTTTTCTCCATCCACCACAATGTGGTAAATAACAGTCGATGAAACTTAACACAAAAAGCCTGTGACTTGCCCATTATTCTTCAAGGAAACATTACCTACACCTCTTACCTTAGCTAATATTCTTGACAAGCAAGTCAAAATATGAAGTGTTTCTGCAAGTACCTACAGTCCACATTCTCTAAGAATAGTCTGTAAGTCATGTCTGCAACTTTAAAGGCTAAGTGCATTTATTTTTTATTACGTATAGCAATCATGATGTTTCTGTCACTGAAAGGTCTAAATTTTAAGGTCCAATATTACTCTTAAGTAGTAATAAGACTTTTTTGGAGAAAACATGGCTACAAATACACACTGGTATTGCCTTTAGAAATCCAAAATATTTCGATAGTTTCATGACATCAAATTAAGTAACTCACATTATTTTTTCTATACTGCTTAGTAAGACTTGGGAGTCTACTGTAATCATTATATATCTACTATACAAGAAGTCATTTATTTTGATTTATTTAAGTCTGACATTTCAGCTAAACAAACTTCTACTTCAACATGTTTTCACCTAGGTAGATTCCAAAAACTAGTTCCTTTGTTTTACCAGTGGCATTTGACTTACATGAACAGCACAACAGCCCTTCTACTTTAACTTGGGGAAGCAGTTTGTAGACAGTCACTTAACTGTTACATTTATGCCTAGAAATCTAAACACAAACAAGTCAGAAAGCTGCACTATCTCTAACAGAAACTTTAATTTCTAGCAGTTAGAAAGTCTCTTGTATGTAATTTTAACCACAGTTCAAAATACACTATGTTTCTTGGTAAAAAAATGGCACTCGCTGCTCCTCACCAAGATTCTGGGAGGAAGAGCGCATGGAACCAGAGAGAAGGGACTATGTCATGTTCAAGAACAGTCAAAAAAACCCCAAAACCAAAAACCCACAACACCAAAAACCCACCACCACTTTAGATCAAAAGATCTTTTCTCCTTCTTTCAAGAAAACAAACAAACAAAAAGTTGTTTTCAACTGCTATTATTTCACAAAATTCTATCAACTGATGCACGTTCAGAAATTTAGGATTCCATTATTTTTCACTTTCTATCTTTGTGCTTTCAAAGGAGATCACAGTATGTATTGTTAATTATGGTAACAAAGATATGTAATAAGTCATCTTTGAACAAACACAACAAAGAAATTCTGCCTAGCAATGGAAGCACAAAACACAGCTTTTGACTTTCAACACCACTGCCACGGTTGGGGTGGGATGAAGATGCAGTTTCTTTTGTCTTCCAGTACAGAAGGTGGGATTGGAAAGTAAGAGACATTAAACATTAAAAAACAAACACACAAACAAACAAACAAACAAACAAACAAACACAACCACCCACACAACAAAACACTAGTCATTCATAAAAATCCTTCATAATGATATTAAACAGTACAATTCCCATCAAGTGTTTCTACCCTAAGGAAAAAACAAAACAAAACAAAACTAACACATCAAAACCCAACATATATATATGTTATATATAAAAGCATTTACATTTCTTTCACAGTTCTAGAACGACAGATTTGGAAACCAAATCTCTCTATACCTTCCTCAAAACATATAAATTGTTGTAATTCTCAGGTCTTCACATTCAATTTAAGTAAAACCTACTGAAAACATTCCTCATTAGAAAAGTTTCTTTAAACCAACAGTTAAAACAGGATTAACTGTCTAGACTTGGAATATCATCTGTCTTGTGATATGGTTTTAAACACAGCCCCATTACAAACATTCTAATTAGGAGTTAGTGCCTTTTGTCTACTAAAGGCGAGTTAAGAGCATCACCCACTGCTAAAGAAAAAAGTATCTTTAGACTTAGGTTAGAAAAGTTAAGAGTGATGAACACCAAACCAATTTAAATATTCAGAGTTTCTCTGGGTAAAAGATCCAAACCTACTAACCTATATACATTTTCAATTCTCTGTTTGTAAACACAGGATATTAATTTCATCAATTTCTATGATGAAATCACCAACAATGGACAATAGATTCTAGGCTCTCTTTCTTAAACTGTAATATAAAGTACAATAATGTCATTAAAATCCATTCTTATCTTGTCTTTGAAGTTGACTGCAATTTATTTTTGAGATAAAGATATAAAAGTGAATGATTATCTATACTATGATAGCATAAAACAATAAACAAGACACAACTACAAATGGGAATAGCATAAAAAAGGCTTGTCTAAACCTGATCCTGCACTATGACATTTTAATAGTTACACCTGTTGGAAATGTTAACTTAAAACGTTTTAATTCTAGAATTAGGTTCAAAAACTATTTTGGCATTCCTGTGCTTAGCCTCATTTGCAAAACTGTTGGTCCCTTGCCAGTCTCACCCGTTTTACAACACTGCATCTCCATCTAAGCAGAATATGAACTATCACACGAGAGCAGTCTTTCAATAAAATATGCAAAACAAACACGTTTTACTTGCACAGGATTCAATGTCTACGCTACATCAGTATATTCATTTGTACTTTTAAAACATGTAACTTGAGTGGACACCAATTTACCACAGTTCTTACCAAGTATTTTATAAAAATAAAGATAAGAAAGCACTTAAGTCAGGCATGTTTAAAAAACATACTCTGTACAACAAAACTGTCTTAAAAGGTTTACAGATAACCTTCATCATTAGAATTTACTAACAATCAGTAGAGCTTAAAATCTTGCCCATTTCATTCATACCACATCACGGTTTGCAAGAGAAAATAAAAATTACCTCGGTCTCTCCTAGGAATTATATGAAACCTTTACAAGGTTTCTTTAAAATATCTTGTTTGTTATGCCTTAAAGTTAACAGCAGTTTTCTCTTTCAACACAAAACGGTTTTTTTGTAGTATGAAGGTCATGAGCAGAATTTTGGATCCTCAAAGAGATTAAGTTATCTTTTATGGGTACAAATCTTTAAGAAAATACGAGCACTGATGTAGTTTGAAATATTTGTCTTGCACAATTCAAAATCCCACCACAATTAATAATTTAAATAATCCACAATTTAGAAGAATAAAAATTACTTTTGTTCTTAATCCACATGCTACATATACTGATTTTTTTATTATTATTTTTGCCAGAGATGCCTTAAGTTTCATTCATAGCAATACATCAAAACTACTGTTTGAAGAGTGGAAACATTTAAATACCGTATCTGTTCCAAAAACACTGTCCAACTAAATATGGTTTTAAATGATTTACAAATGCTTGTTTGTATGGAAGTCACAAGGCCGATAACATAGCTAGACTTCTTTAGGATCTCTCCAGAAGTTATATATTGTTATATATAGATAAATCATTCTACATATCCCCCAATTAAATTTTGTTAGAATGTTGCAGGATAACAGCAAAATACTTTAATTAAACCTTCGTTTACATTAATCTATTTAGAACAGTGCTATGATTCTACAATTACATACATCACTCCTTAAGTCCCAAAACCAGTCCTTACTAAAATTAGTATTAGAATGCACTCAAAATTAAGACTGTCCTTAAATCAAACTGAGATGAGGACTAAGGAGACACCACAGCTTCAAGTGTGACATCGATGTCTGTTGCTTTCCAACAGAGTATTAGTAGTTGTGTGTGCTGAGTGTGTAACAAAAATATGAGGTAATGCAGCTCCTAAAAGCAATCAAAATTTTAGAGCTTAGAGAAACTTTCCCTAGACAGTCTAAAAAAACCAGTATTATTTCCCCTTGGAAATTTCCCAGATAGCAAATAAGTTCACCCAAAAGGCTAAGTGATAGTTAAGCAGATTTTTTTTTATTATTCATGTATGAAAAGCTTCAAGACACACAAATGGTTTCAGAACTACAATTCGTATTACTGAATTTGTAACACAATGACGATGCATCAGAAATGTCTCTTGAAAAGAAAGAAATCTAGATTCCAAAGCTTTCCTTTTTCAAAACCTTTTACTAGGGGGGGGAATGTATTTATTTTATTAATATACTGCAAGTTATCAACAGTGGTGTTAAAAAATAAAGGCAGAATTTCCTTTGTAACACTGTCACCTTAAAACAAAGCACAAATTTGATTTTACAAATAGAGAAACTGAGTCACAAAGGCAAACTGACTCACTAAAACTCATACAGGAAAACTCTGGAAGATCTCAAAATTCCGAAGAGGTTCTTGGTGCATAAAATCTGCAATCTGTAAGACCAACTGTAAAATCTGAGTATGAAATAAACTTTGGGTTTATTTCATTCCCCCCCCCAAGAACACTTTTGTAAACTGTATAAAATTATTTTAATTCTAATCTTAAATCAGAGGTCTGCTTGAGAACATGACAGAGGCCATGAATTTAGACCGCAGAGCTGTGTAGTCCCGTAAGTCATGTTAAAAACATTATTTACAAGAATGGGAGCTTTAAACCCAGGGAGAGGAAAGAAAAAGGCAAAATGTTTTTTAAAAAAAGGTCCATACACAAACTCTTTAAATTTTTTTTCATGTCCTTTCCAATAAACAGAGTAAATCATGGCTTATCAAAGAAAAACAAACAAACAACACAAAACAAAACCACAAAAAAAAAAAAAAACACACAAAAAACCAAACAACAAAATAAATAAAGAAGATATGATGGGAGCATGCATTACTGCACTATTAATGCATCACTTGGTAAAAAAATCACTCAGCCTTTGGCCTCAAAATACACGAAAGACATGCATTAACTGCACTCTAAAAACCTTACTATGTTATTACTCAACTTCAGATATACGTTAAACCACACTCCAGTGCTTCTAAATGGTATCTGAATTAAAATTCTGTCAAGATTTAAGACAAGTTTTGCCATTTCAGTACCTCACTTTTGACTGTTTAAATCCAGAAGGTTCCAAAGCTATAGTAGAATACGAATTCATACCTCATTAAAACAAGGACATGGTTAAACACAGGCATACAAAAAAAGATGATTTTTTTTTTTTTTTTGGTAGCTTAAAACATACAAACATAGTGAGGCTGCAAGCTGTATCAGAGCACACTACACCAACTAACAAATAATAAATCCTTGTGACCTCCCTTCCCCCCACCCAAACATATTTATAGTGGTGATACTAAAAGGTTCATATTTCATTTAGGAAAAAAATTAGAGGTTAGGAACTGCACTTTCCTTCGGTATTTGTACATGTATTACCACATAGACAATTTATACAGCGCTATACTAAATAAATTTAAGAAAAATGTAATACGAAGATTACATGGTGGCAGAAGAAATTCTGAGTCTTAATAAAGTAACAGGTTACAACCTTGCATGCATATTTCTGTACATAATCAGTTCTTTTAGTATTCTCAAACTATGAACACATGGAATTTCTACCCTGATGTCCAGCAAAGGTATTTCCTGGAAGGTGAACATGATGTTCACAAATGTGATTCCACAAAGAATTTATATGAGTGTTCTAGTGATCTTAATCCACAACTGATCTTGGTAAATATTACTGGGTTTATGTCTTTAATAGGATGGACAGCTGCCACCACAAATGCAGGAGCTTTTCGAAATTATCAAACCGACTTATGTATTACCTTACAGCAACCTATACACACCCCTCAAAGAAGCTGCTCGAGTCTGTTGCCTCCTTCCACCCCCCTTCTCCCGACAAGAGTGGTCTCGTTCACTTGCCTTTCACACACATAACCAATAAAATTAATCAGCTGGAACACAGCATTTTTAAATCGCAGTAAAGTCAAGAGATGTTTTGTACGTTATTTGAAGGGAACAGTCCTTTCATTTAAACATAATAAGACTCTAATACGCTGCAGACAAACGCACTGCATGGGGTGTGGAGGACCCGAGCTGATTAGATTACCACAACATCAGCCTGAGGCCGCCATTTTTAGAATCTCTAAAGGACAAAAGAGGGAAATTAAAAAAATTGCTCCACATTTTTTTTAAAAGTAACTTTAAAAGTACAGTGATGATAATCAATCATGCATTACAAGTACAGCCATGGATAGGTCTTTCTTTTCTCTGATCTGAGCCCTGAGTAACAAAAACGTTTCGTTATTATTCCTGTAAGCTTCTGTAAATAAACAGACTAAAACATTCCTAAATCTAGATGCAGCACTAAACTTCTGCTTTTAACGACACGTAGTATGTACCATTTTAGGGACCTCAGGGCTTTTAGCCACCGCACATTCCCTAATGGCTGAGTATGGGGGAATACAGGACCTTTATAATCAGGCTATATTATGTTTCTCTACCCTGTTTAGTGGTACACAGTGAGCCGTTTGTTTCCCCTCCCTTGTGTCTGCAGCAATAGGGTCTACCCCACTAGCATTTATTTAAGAGACTGAAATATGCCACCTAAGGAACACGAACGCTGGCTGCAAAAACCAAAGCAAGAAAGGGATGCACCAGTATAACTACTTACACCCTCAAGAAAGGGGGTGGAGAGAACGATCCCCTTTTAAATTGGCAGAGAAACTCCCGAGGACTGCTTTCCGTTTGTCCAGGTTACACCACGAAGCGAAGATACTAGCAAGGAGGGAGGAAAGGAGGCGGGGGTGTGGAAGGCAGAGAGATTAGGCCTAGAACGAGCCATTTTAGTACCACAAAGCAAAAATATACAGGATGAAGGAAGAGAATAGGTTTCCTTAAGCTTCATAAAACTCAATACGCAGTCCCAGTAACACATAAACCCATTCTGAAAGTCACCAGTCTAAAGAAGCGTATGTTGTCACATAATAGCCCATTCTGGCTCTTTTTCCAAGCATAATGCATAAATCTGGCGTAACTGCCAAAAAATTCTCCTCAGCTCCTCCAGTTACAGTAACCCGCCATATTCACAAGATATAGCGACAGCCTGCCATTTTTAACCAAACCCCACAAAAGGAGAAACAAATTCAAGGCAACTTAAAATGAATTTAAACACATATCAGAGTGGGAACGAGTTACACTCGCACCGAGGGTAATGAGACGTTCACATCGCATTTCACTCCCTTTTTGCTACCCCCCTCCCTGAAGCACCCACAGCGGAATACGCGGTAATAACCCAAGACTCACCTGTAATGGTCACAGGCCAGGCAGCAGGACCCCTCAGCTAAGCCCCTTCTCTAGCCCAACCAAAACAATGCAACAGCCCCACTGCGGATATTCCTACCCTAGGCAGGACTCAAACCTCAGCAGGCTCTAGTAAAAGAAAGAAAAGGGAACGAAAGAGGAGATCCCTCCTCCCCCCGAGCCTAGCTCAGTACGCAGAACCCTACAGGGACCAGCTTGGAAGCGCCTTTGCCTTAGGACCTGTGTACAAACCCCACTGCCGCCGCTGCTCCCGTGTCTCCCTCCTTTCAGACTCCTACGCTCCCTTCTATGTCACTGCCTCTCTCTGGGAAAATGGCGTCCGCTCTCCCCTCCCTCCCACTGCACGGGGCTCACCCGCCCCGCCTGGCAGGGGCAGGGTTACCAAGGCGAAGCCAAACAGCCGCCATTTTGCTTACGGGCTGCGAGCGCAGGCTGCGCCCGCTGAGCCCT
>JANHFX010006853.1:0-31847 GCA_027560015.1 Chloroceryle amazona
CCTAATGGCGGGGTCCCGCCTGCGGCCCTGCGCCATCACTCCTCAGGGCTGCCCCTCCATCCTGTCTCCTTCACCTCAGGGCTGCCCCTCCACCTCGGCACCCTCGCCTCACGCCTGTTGCTTGGTGTCGGCTCTGTCGCCTCAGGGCTGCCCCTCCATCTTGGCCCTCAGGGCTGCCCCTTCCTTCAGAGCCCTCGCCTTAAGGCTTCCCCTCCATCCCGTCTCCTTCACCCCACAGGAAACCCTCCATCTTGGTTCCCTCTCAGGGCTGCCCCTCCATCTCTCAGATCCACACAGGCCAGAGCCTCGCAGCCCCATGCCTGCTGCCCCAGCATCGTCCCTGTCCCGGGAGCGCTGCCCTGAAATAGCCCCAGCAAGGTCCAAATAAACCATCGCCATTAATACCCTCCATAACCACCTAACTCGGCAGCAAAGCAGCCCTCCTGTCACGCTCAGCCAGCCATCAAGCGGCAACCTGGAACAAGCAATGTGCTCAGCAAATGACAAGGAACCAGGAGCGGGCGAAGCTGTACCCTTGGGCCCTCCCTTCTCCCTTAGAAATTAACCAACAACGGGCTTTAAAAATCGCCTCTCACTGTCCCCTTCCCCAGCACGGGCAGAGCCCAGCGCATCTCTCACACATCTGCGTGGTAGCTCTGCCTCGGAGGATTTACTATGGCCTGCCTTGCTTACTCGCCGTCCAGCCCCCATTTGCTTTTTTGGACCCTGGCGATCTGAGCTTGAGTATTTCAGTTGTCCAGTTGCCAATCAAAATATTTGAAGGAAATGTTTATTTTCTTCTCGAAATCACACCAGCTGCTGCACTAACTGAATAAGCCCATTTAGATGTAAGAATTTAACCATTGTAAGAGTGAATTGAGTCCCCCAACTACTCCAAAATCTGACCCAATCTATCAGCGGAAATGTCAATGTTTTGGATGGGAGTTTGGGGAAGTGTGGAATGTGTATTAAATAAAAGCCATGTAAAGGTCAAAGCCCTGATTAGTAATGCCACTGTCTCCTTGTTAGGGCTGTGCTGCCCAGGGGACCCCCGAGGCTGGGACACACCCCGTTATTTAATTGTGCAGCTGCAATTTGCACCTTTTGAGGACCCCGGAGCCCCATTGCACGTGGAGCTGGATAGAAACAGGCTTTCAAAGCTGCTCAGCCCCTTTCCAGATAAAACAACCACGCTCAAGTGACACAGCGGCTTGCTTTTCACCTCGGAGACAATCTGGGTCTTTTCTTGGGTGGATGGCAAGGAGATAAATGCAAAGAGCTGCATCTGATGGGAGCAAAACCTTGGCTGGCAGAGCTGGGCAGGGTGGTGAGGGCTGGTTGTGAGCACAAAGGTGGGGAGGCTGGTTTGTGAGGCTGCTGACCACAGAGATTTCTCTGGGTGTGTTCAGCTGCCTCCCTTAAGACCATGCCACATTTGGGACCTGCCTTGGATGGACTGAAACTGGTCTCTGCACCTTTGCTGGGTCAGGGCTGGTAGATCTGCTCTGAGTTCCCTGGAAGCCGTCATATAGCCAAGGTGATGGACCCTGTAAGGAAGTTTTAGGGACAGAGGACACTGATGTTCATCCATCCCAGTGAAGTGGTGGGGGCTGCCCTTGCCTCCTAACCCAGAAAAATATCTGCCCTGGCTGGAGAGAGGAAAGGGCAGCAAAAGCAACATCAGGACCTCTTCAGTTCTTTGAGGGACAACCAAACAACAAAGTAAACCAGCACATGTGTGCAGAGCACAGCCCTGGGGCTCAATGTATGGCAGTAAGCAGAGATTATCAGCTCATCTGGTGGAATGCAGTGATGTATGGAACCCGAGCAATTCCACAGCACCCCATATCTCACTCTCTGGTCCCTGTTTTAGAGATGTAGGGGACACGCAGTAGCTTACTGAAGTCAGGAATAAGCCTAAGCACGCGCGTATATTCCACAACACACACAAATACTCATAGTGCGCCGTACACGCAGAGAGAATAAAGGAAATTTAAATGGAAGATGATAGTGTGGCACTCTCCAAGTGTATGGAATATATAAATATCTTCAGCCTGGCCATATAGCACCGTTTTATTTACATGCTTATATGTGCCTTGCAAAATTGTCGTGAAAAATATAGCCCGGGGGTGAGGGGAAATCCTTTCCTGTCTTATGCCGTGATGACTGATGACAATGTAAACACTAATGATACTTTACACTGACGTATATAATAGCCATGCATGTGTGGGATGGAGTGGGGACAGAAATTCTCTGTATATGCCTTTGGCTCTTCTCTACTGGTTTCTGTGACGCTTGGACCTCCAAGCACTTTTCTGACCTCTCTTCCTCTCTCCTTCATTCCCCAGCTCATAACGGCTCCATCTGGGAGCACAGAGAAGCAGGTGGACGAAGACGGGGAGAAGCTACTCTGTACGGGAAGGTGCACGAGATATATTTGTTCTCTGAAGCCCCAGCTCATCTCTAGAGAAGGCGCTGCTCTCCTCCCCGCCCACGCCTGCCAGCGCGCTCTCACGCCTCTCTCACTTAAGTTAACAAGTTCATTTGTTTCCAAGTCAGGGCCAACTAAAAAAGAAAATGTCCCCTTCTTCTCACCCCACAAAAAATGGAGCAAAATTTATTTTGGGGGAGGAGGGGGAGGTGTTGAGAAAAAAAAATAAATGAGGGTGTGATCAGCATCCGTTGTTACACGCCCATGGAGCAGTTGTTCTGTATCTGATAGAACCAGCTCACGAACTGGGTGCAAGTACTTCCTCTGCAGAGTTTGAAAAGAAAGAAAAAAAAAAAAAAGGTATATAACCCCAAACCAAAACACAACAACACACACGTCGCTTATCTCAGCATTGCCAGGCACCACCTCAAGATTGCCAGGCACGTTTGCTGCTTGGTTTTCTAATTCTCTTCAGATAGTGAGTGCTGCCGTGCAGACACACACTCAGCCCCCAAACCTACCCCCATGAGGAGCGTGAACCTTAACTTTGCTTTCCTGGGGCCTCTCCCAGCACTTTCAATCAGCTACACTGAGCAAGAGCCTTCCGATCTACCCAGGCGGGCAGGGAGGGAGGCAGGGACATTCCCAGGTATTCCCAGCTCAGTGAATCATGCACCACATCTCGGCCTCCTTTGCAAACCCTTCAAGGTCTGTTGGGATGCTCCCAGCTATTCGTTGGACCCATCCTGCCCTCCTGGGGTGGACTCCGTTCCTAACATCCAGCCTGGATTTAGTCAGGGCCAGTTCAGCCCCATCTCCCGTGCCAGCACTGTCCTCCATCGCTTACATTAGCTCTTCTCCCTCCCTGATGTTTACCCCCTGGATGTATTTACACAGAGCAATCAGCTCCGCTCCCAGCCTGCCCTTCCCTAGACTAAACAAGCCAGGCTCTCCCAGCTTCCTCTCCCACCACAGCCTCTCTTTTCCCCTCGCCATCCCCAGAGCTCTCCTCTGCCCGCATCCGCCTGCCCGGCACGCACTGCATCAGCCTCAGTCCCTGCCACTGCATCCTGCAAAGCTGAGGAATAAGCTAACGGTGCTAACTGGAGCGGGTGGGTGGGCTGAACGGGAAACGCTCCCTTGATTGCCGGCACTCCCTCCGGCCTGCCTTGCGCTTTGCTCTTTACCTGTATTCAAAGGGTATGAAAAAAACCCCAACAACTTTAACAAGCCCTGACTACATAAAAGGAAGTTGCTGAATTTACAACCCAGCCTGCAGCTAGACCACCTTGCCTGCCGAGCAGGTTCGGACCAGGCCAAGTCTGCCATGGGAAACCCACTGCGGAGCGGCGGGCTGATAGGGGAGCCGATGGGCTGATAGGAGATTGGGCTCCAGCCCTGCTCCGGGGCTACACCGCAGCCGAGCAGCCCGGCCATTCTCCCCACCAGCGCTCTGAGTCTGGCAGCGAGGAGCCCAGCAGAGCGAAAATCCCGCGTAAAAGGCAGGATGGCATCCCTGGAGCCTGAGGCGAACTCGGCTCGGTGCGAGCTCATCTGCTATTTCGCTCGCCTGCAGTTTTGTAGGAGCTGCGGCACTTTGGCACCCTGACCTGTGGCTGGGAGACAGAGGCGGCTGCACGTCAGCGGCAAAAGCAGCCGTCATGGGTGCTTGGCCTCTCTCTCGGGGGATGCTCCCGTCCAGCGCTGGCCTGTGGTTCATCTTTTGACGGTTGCATGCCAAAATTCATTTAAGGGACGTCCACTGGGCAGTGGGCAGATGTAATTGAGAGGAGCAGAAAAGCAGTTTAAAGATAGGCACAGGCGGCTGCGGAGCCTGAAAGCAGGCAGGAAACCCATCTGAAACGTGTTCCTTCCTTTGAGGCTGAAGCTGAATCCCACAATATGTTTTCTTCCCACTAATGCCTGCTTAGCTTCCTTTGGAAACAATTTAGTCTCTGCTCATGGTAGGATGTTTTTATCCATTAAGAAACGGATATTTTAAAGAAACCATAAGTCGATCTGGACAGGGATTAGGAAGCAGCAATTCAGTGTATTTGCTGGGCCCATAATTCAGGACTTAACCTCAGAGCAGCCACGTTGCATTTCGGAAACAATAGGGCACTTGCTGCCTATGCCAAGAGGCTTCTTAAAAGTAATGTAATACTTTAAAAATGTATATTTAAAAAGAAAAAGAGGGAGAGAGAGCTTTTACTTTAAATGCATATGGTGAAGCATTCTGCTGATGACTGGCCTACGTTAAAAACGTTGCCCTGGCTTGAAGTAATGGATTGGAAATCAAGCTGGTTAAAGCTGAGCAGCTTCCAGATCAGGAGATCTGAAAGCTCTTCACCAGCAAAGCCAGTGTCTCCCAAACTGTCTGGCAGCCATGAATGCAGGATGGAGTTTGCAAAAGGACCTGCTTGTGAAGTGGAGGGAATTTGGTTTCGCCGGAGCAATATGAAGAGGGTGCGTGGGGCTGTTCGGTGCATTAATCACACCAGCTCGCACAGCTACTGAGTAGATCCAATTTAAAATCACTTTGCAATTGTCCTTGTGTACACAAGGCCCCTCCATGTTGCCGGACAATGCACACAATTGCTTTTGAGTGGTTGAAGATGTTTCCACCACAAAGTGAGAACACAGGAGCCGCCTGCGTGGGCGGTCCTCTTCTTTTGCAATGGGAGTAAAATGGTTTAGCATGAAACACAGGCCAGGGCAAAGCGTCGCGTGGAGAACTGGGGGCTGCTAGGACCATCCTGGTTCTCCCTGGGAGGACTTGTGGCTGTCACCATCCCACTTCCCCAGAGCAAGGGGGCCCTGAGAAGCAGCCAAAGGCGGGCAAAAGCAAGTTCCTTTAACATCTTGCTTCACTTTTGAGAGCTACATGATTTTTTTTTTTCCCCTTTTTTTTTAAAGCCAGAAGACAAAACTCAAAATGAAACAAGCACGCAAGGCTCTGGCTTCGCGTGCCCCATAATAAGGAACCATTTCAAGCCATCCTAATGACAGCTTGGTGTCTCGCTGTGGAGATGAGATGGGAGAGATGGGATTTCAAAACCTCATATTTTCCAAACCTCACTGGAGAAGTATTGGGCCAAATCCTCAACGGAGGCAAGCGGCTCTGCTCTGTTGAAGGCAGGGAAGTGGCGCTGGCTGACATAAGATGAGGGTATGCCTGTCCTACCTGCCTGGCTGCTGGGCCAGATTCTCATCACAGCTACACCGGGCTGAAGCCAGAACGACCCTCCTTCCCTCCCCCAAAGCAGGGAATGAAATCTGGTGTGTGAAGTGCTTGCAAATGTCCATCCCTTTTGTGGACAGACATGGGAAGGGATTGATATGAGAGCCCATCTGCACAGGGTAAGGCAAGACTGAAACCACTGAAATACACTGACACTGGGCAGTGGGAAACCAGCGCCAGAGCAGGATCTGACCCACTCACCCATGGTGCTGAGCACGCTCTCCTCCCATGTTTCCTGGCATGCCCTTCAGAAACAATCGGTTTTCTCTTACTGGGAGGTTTTTGGTTTGAGACCATTTAACCTCAGGATGATCATTTTACATGGGGGCTATTTATAACCTCCAGGGGCTGCTTTACTGAAAGTCTTCTGCAAATGGCCAAGAGCCAGATCCTTCTCCCATCTACACCAGCGTCCTTGCCGTGATCTCCACAGTGGCCACAGCCTTCACTCACGGGGAATAAAGATTGGCCTGGGCCAGAGCAAACACATCTCCAAAGGACCTCAATTCCTCCCAAAGATCAATGCTGTCTCCTATGTGTCTGCTTCAAATCCCAAACTCTGCATGCTGCGTTCAGGGATTTGAGGTGCCTGAATCCCCCCGCCTTGGTGGCTGAGGCTCTTTCTGAGCGTCTCAGCTACTCGGCTGGTTTTGCCAGAAGCTGGATTAGAAAGCTGCTCGGTCAGCAGAATGGGGAGGCCAGCCACCTCCAGCACACGAGCGGAGGGCTGCCGGGTGTGGGTGAGAGTGGAGGGAAACCTGCCCCTCCACCTCTTACTTGCCCCCCCTTAAATCCCTGCACAAGGATACTAAGAACAGTAAGGTTGGGAAGCACTCAGGTAAAGGGGAGCAGGGGCCAGATGAACTCCAGCCTGCCCTATTTGTCCCTCCTAACTGGTATCTTGTTATGCTTTTTGCTAATCAGCTTCTTGTGTGTGTTACCTAAGAACGTGCCAAGTCGTGAGAATTACAGGCCTGTTAACTCCCGTGTTGTTCTTGGCATGGGCCAGGCTCCACTTGCTTGGGTAAAAATTATGATCTTTGTGAATAAGACGTGTGTGTGTGAGAGAGAAAGAGGTTGGCTTTTTAAAATATTATTATGATTGGTTATAGTCAGCATTGTGTTGAAAGGACAGGGCTGAGATTAAAATTACTGAGCTGATTCTGCTCCCAGTTACGCTGGTAAGAACCCAGAGTAATTTTAAGACAGTTCCTCCAGCTTGGGAACAAGGGAGCCAAGAGCAGAGCGTGCGCAAACTGCCTTTTGCAGCATTCCTGGTA
The DNA here is from genome assembly GCA_027560015.1 of Chloroceryle amazona. NCBI lineage: Eukaryota > Metazoa > Chordata > Aves > Coraciiformes > Cerylidae > Chloroceryle > Chloroceryle amazona. Next base: position 6,953 of record JANHFX010006853.1, read on the forward strand.
CTTTGGATTCACTCCGCAGGAATGATTTTAGATGGCTAATTTTGTGTGTCTCCACTCCTGCTGTCACTTGACATTTGGGAATTTGGCACGGCCGGTAGCTTGTGGCCAGTTTAATTTTTTTTCTCATTGAATTTGTGTCATCACCTGATTGTTTGCTCCAAACAACGCTCTTCGGGTTTCTGACACTACAGGGGACTGTGCTAATTTAAAATACGCTTTTTTTTTTTTCTTCCCCCAAGAATCTCTTTCTTTATTATGCAGCCAATGGAATGAGCCTATAAAACTCTTTCTCTCCCTCTTGCTTTTTTTAAACAAAAATCAAATGATGATCTTACACAAAAAGCCAGAGTTCTTCTCATAAACTGTACTAATATCAATGAAAATTCCAAGCAAAAAGATTTGCATTTCAATGAGAAATAAATTAAATTTTCACTGTAATTTCAGCTTGGGAGGAGTGAGGCAGCTTTTGCAGTTTGGGTAAGGTTTTCAAACATGTTTTTTTCACCCGAGACACCCTCTTTGCCAATGACACTGAGGTTTTCAAACATCTACGTCACTTCTAAAAACACAGCACAAAGGCTTTCGGAACTTTTCATCTGAAACATTCCAAGAAGGACCACTTTTCACCAAAGCCCCAAATGCAAACAGCTTAAATACTGTCCCCTAAATCCCTGATAGTATTTCTGCTTGTTTTTGAAGGAAAACACCACTGAGATTAAAAATGCACGGAAAAGGAGCACGTCTCACACATGGACAGGAGAATGGTCTCTCGCAAGCCACCCTGGTGGCATCTGGCTGTGCAGAGAAGCTCAGAAAACCAGGAGCAGCAGAGCAGTTGGATGTTTTCCAACGCACTGCTGAGGTTGGGGCTGAAATTCTGGTGCCTGGGAATCAACAGACTGACCTCTCTTGGGTAACTCTGGTGGCAATTCTGACCTCTTTCCTGAGAAGCTACGATGCAGATTCACAGGGAACGCCCAAGGGCTCAGCTCTACTGATGGCAAAGATGAGAAGAGCAAAGCCTCTGCGTGTGTGTGTACATGTGTGTGTGCGCACGCGTGCGCCCATGCAGGTGTGCATACGTGTGGGGAATTATGCCTGAGCTAGGTGATGGATCACCAGACTTGGCATAAACACGATGCAACAAGATAAGAAACCATTTGGATTAACATGTAAAGTATAATACGCCCTTTCTAGTCGGTGCTACGCGGGTGCCTTCACGTCAAAGAAGCTGCTGGATTCAAAGCGTGTTGCTCTCATCTCCCTCACATTCCTGCTGAAACTGCTCAGTTTTTCTCAAGATCCTGCATCTAAAGGTGCACAGAGCGAAATCACCTGGGTTTATGATTCAGCAGCTGTCTGTTGATTTTAGGGGTGAAAAAATACTTCCAGGGTCAAGAAGCCCAACCAAGGCCCTCCCTGGCTTGTCCTCCCCAGGCGGGGCTCCTGGACTAAAATACCATCCCGAGGGAAGCTCACTCAGCTGGGACGGCTCCACTCCCTGCCTGGCCGTGTCAGGAGCACAAGGGTTCAGGGTGCAGCGCCAGGCTGGGGCACCCAGCTGGTTACCTTGTATTGGAGTTTGAGCCTGGGACCCAAAGTGGCTTGGGGTGCTGAGGGATCCGCGGGTGTTGGGTGTTGTTTGGGTGACTCTCATGGACTGGCGCAGCCGTTCCAGCTCCCCGTAGCGGTCGGTGAAGGGTTTGGCTTGGTCTTCTAGCTTTTGTCTGTGCCCTGGAACATGATAAGAGAGTCTGATATCTCACCAGTTACCCTTTGGCTAGAGCACCCTGGTTACACACAAAGTCAGCTCAGCCTCCGTCTTCATGGCTTGCTGCTATTCATGGGGCAGCCCCTGCAGAGATCAGCTCCCTGGGAGGCTTTGCAAGGCACACACACATGGGAGGACCTCATGGTTCAAGCAGGTGAAACCCATCAAAGAGACACAGCCTGACCCAGGCAGATCACCCTGCAAGTCAGCATCTGATCACGGAGCAGGATGTGTGCGCTGGGGTCAGGGTGCCCTGTGCTGTACCTGAGCAACCAGCCCTCTGCAGCCCTCACTCAGTCCAAATGAGCAGAGGAGACCTCTGCAAGGCAGGAGAAACCCCATCTCCTGGCAAGGTGGTGGTTGGGGAACCACCAGAGGAATTGTTGATTTTTACCTATTTTTTACAGCGCTTACTCAGAGCACAGAGAACAAAATCCAACCCCCCCCCAGCTCTGCCCACCCAGCAGGGTGAGAGCCAAATGGCGCTGGAGAAGGCACGGGAGGAGGGATGGGAGCAGCCTGCCTTGGTATCACACCTCAGCCATCTCACTTTGCTTCTTTCAGTTCCTCTTCTCCTCCCCATAACATGGGGAGAATATTCACCTCCCTCCCTCCGGCAGGGCAGCAACTAATGAGCGTTTGTAAAGCACTCCCAGCTCCTTAGGTAGCAGCTGCTGGCACAGGGCAACAATTATTAAATTTATGCTAATTGCCCCAAGGCAAGAGGCACATGAAATGCACTTGATACATAACTTTCGCATTTTACTATATTAATCATCACCAAATGGCTTCACTCTCTCTGGGCCAGATTCCAGTCTCAGTTACACCCGCACAAAGCTGGAGGGACTCCAGAGAAGCCGGAGCCACTTCAGTTTTACATCAGTGCCAGGTTCAGACCTGGAATTCTCCTTGCTCTTCACCTGTCACTGCCAGACAGCCGTGCAACACCCCCAGCTCTTTGCACCTGCCATGAAAGGACCTTCCCAAGGTGGCAAACTCCTTATCCTGGCGTAATCGAGAGCAGAGCTCGGGGGCACTGGAGGTGTGCAGGCACGCTGGAGAGGAGAGCTGGGGAGACACCCTTCTGCACCTCTGCTAGGAGCTGGGCCTTACCAGATCCAGCCTTACGGCCCAAGCCAAGCTCAGTTCTTGGTGGCTTTTAAGAAGAAAAGCGATGCATTTAAAAGGTGAATAATGCAGCCACCTCTTGCTCACACCCCCTCTTCCCTCCCCGTCTCGCCTCTGCATAGCGTGAGCTCGGTGTCAATTTATAGCAAAGTCACAGAAAGTCCCTAGACTTCCCTCTCTTTAAATCTGATGTCCGATATCTTCTGATCTCCCTTTCGTTTGGCTCGTTGGTGCTCAGGCTGCACTTGCCAGGCTGCCTGCAGAGATGCCAGATGGCTTGGACAGGAGGGGTGAGCCTCACACTCCCAGCTGAGACCCCCACCATGGCTATCCCAAAACCAAACCACCCTCAGCCACACTTTTTGAGGGGCTCTGACCCTCCCCTGGGAGCTCCACATCCAGGTAAGCCCCACCACCCCCTCCCAAATCTACAATCCCCAGGCTCCGGGGTGTGTAAAAGTCCAAACTGAACAAACACGGGCTGACATCAGAGAGCAAAACTTGGTAGAGACAAACTCCCAGTAGAAAGCAAAACCCAACTATATTTTGAAAATGCATTTTCCCTGCTGTATGAAGTAAACCCAGGAAACCTCAAATCAACACCACAAGTGATCTCTTCTAATCTCTGTGCATCCCTAGACCTTGGGCACCTCTGTGTTATCTAAAGGACCTTGGAAACATGAGCAGCATCTGTCACACGGTACTTGTGCTTTCCCCAAGGGGCAAAGCGTGTGCAGTGAGGTGTCTTGTTTTGGTCCACATTTTCTTATTTCAGCGTGCATTTGAGCACAGAAGAAGAAAAATAGGTTTATGTTTTCCCTTTAACCACTTTTCTCAGGCAGAGCTTAGCAGGGAAGGCAAAAAGACTTCAAAGGCCAGGTTCCACAGAAATTTAATGGAAATTAAATTCTCTGCCTCTATCTCAGCTGAAATCCTATCCTGTGGTGGTATCTGGCATGTGACAGGGCAAATCCTGAAAAATAAAGCAAGTGATCTCTATGCTGATAACGTCTTGAAAGATTATTCAGCCGTACGACTTAACCGAGGGCTTCATGTGGCTGCATCACGCTGCACTGTGGTCGCTCTGGTCCCCGTGCTGTCTGAACGTGGGCACAGCTCTGTGGGGTGTTTAAGCCTCAAGTAAATAGCGGTGTTGTACTTAAACACCCTCAAAAGGGGCTGGTTTGTGGGGAGATGCAGCAATTACCAACAAATCCCCCAAACCGTAAAACTAGCCTGATAAAAAGAAAGTAGAAGACTTGATGCAGACTGAAGTGAAGGCAGAGGGGCTCGTTTAGGAGTGGAAGCCCAGAGGAGAGCTGCAGTGGGATCAGGACCCTTCCTGGCTCTCTTAGACCCTCTCTGGTTTGTATCTCGCCTCATTTCCAGGGATGGGACCTGGCAGCACTAAACTATATGAAACAAAGTAGAGAATGAGTTAAAAAACCACCAATTTGGACTGCCAACCCTCTTTGGTACGGGCTGTCTCCCCAGGACTTCCTGCTGCTTGTCACTTAGAGCTAGGGACGTCAGACTTTGTCACGCAAGAGAGAGTCGCTGTTAATGGGTTTCTTTCATCAGAACAACCTGAACTTTTTAATTTCTGCAGCGGTTGGCTTCATTAAAAGCCCTTCCCCATCTACCCACAGCTGTCACGGAGAGGAAACCAATGCCATCAAGTGAACAATAGCTCATACCTTAGAGAAAAGGAAGGTGGTTTCTAGCTTAACCCAAGGACTGACTCAAAGCCTCCCTAAGCCAGTGGGTGGATTTTCAATCAACTTCAAACAGCTCCAGACCTCAACCCAAGAAATCTGCCTGAGAAGACACAGTCACCTCAACCTGTGAATTTTGGGGCACAAAACCTGCTGGTGGGTTGGAGATTTTTGCACTGCCCTTTCCAGCTCTGCTAGCACCAGCTCGCAGGTCGATATGGGAACGATGGTCCTTAGCACTGTAAAATGATGGCAGCTACTGACCTTAGGCACCTCTTGTCAACAGCACGAGGGTTTTAACGCTGGATTGGGTTCCCGAATCAGTTAATGCTGATATTGAACATGACATGATGTAAACGTTGACAGATCACCTACGATCCTGATGTAACAACAAGATCTGTATCAGCACATCAAACAAACGATCCCGTTGAACACTTCCCAGCTGGAAGAGCCGATGTGGATTTGACACTTTAGGCCGGTAATAAGAAGCATACTGGAAGTTTTGGGTGTTTCCTTGGAATGCAGACAGCGAAACAGTGTGTGCCACACGGGAGCTCAGGCCCTCAAAGCCCTGATTTAAAGACACGCTTTCTGCATTAAAACATTTCAAAGACCAAACAGACCCTGCTCTTTCCTCTAGAAGCATGCAACCTGATGTGGCTTTTGCAACTGGGACCTGGTTGGTGTTTCCAGGCAGGGGGGGGGATGTCCATGGTGTTGACCAAGAACAGCTTATTACCTCAGATGGCTGATGTGCAGAACAGAGTTGATTAAATATAGAAAGGGGCTCTGGAAACTTCATGGCTTGAGTGATATCAAAATCTCAGAGCTGGAAGATTTGATTTAAAAAAAACCCACTGTATGGGGTGCATGGAGGTCCCGGTGCCCTGATTTCTCTGTGTTTAGCTGTAGATGGGGTTATAGTCAGGAGAGACAAGGAGCCTCACAGGCTGCTCTCTGACCTCAGCGGGATTGGATTTGGGTGTCACGTTCATCCCCGTCTCCTGCTGTAGCCCTGTGCTGCCAAAGGATGGGAGAGCAGATGGTGGGAAGTGGCTTGGCCCTCCCTGGGCGCCTCGCTGCGAAATGCTGGCGGCAAGCTGAAGCAAAGGAAACACTGAGTGTTTCAGCCCGGGGAGGGGGGGATGTTCATTAACACACGTGTTTGCAGATCACTTCCTCAGCTCCACTGAGGAGGAGACAAAACCAGGAGACAGTAGCGTGGGATGGAGCAGCATCTCAAGCCGAGCCACCGGTGGCCACAGAGGCCCTGACTTGTCCACCAAGACTCCAAGCATCTCACTGGCAAGTTCCCACCATCCTGCACCCAATGCTATGCTCAGATATTAACAGCCAAACTCCACAGCTTAGCCAAGGAGGAGCTCACTGGGAGCAGCCGGTGCAGCCGTGCCACACACAGCCCCGTGGCTTCGTCTCTACATGTCCGTGAGAATGGACCACAAGAAAGCAATCAGCACTGGATAAAACTCCATCTCAATGCACAAAACACCTTTCAAATCCCTCTTGTAGCCCTCAAAATAGGTAGTTCAGAGAGACACGCCAATCCTCTACAGAGGGTTGAATTTTTTCCTAGTCTGAGTCTCGGCTAGACTATCAAGTCCCAACATGTGCTCCAGAAACAAGCCACATGTGAAACTCCTGTGTTATGGGAACAGCAGGTCTGTCCCTTACAGCAGATGTTGGGGTGGTTTCATCTTTGCACACCTCTAACACAAGACACGAACATCTCTCAGGTGTTCCCTGGAAACCCACCTCTAGCTTGAGACTCACCATGAGAAATTCCCATGAATTAGGTGGAGCTTCACGGCCAGCAAAAGAGGGAGTTGAGGATGCTGGAGACGGGAACCAGGCTGCCTGCAGCGCCGGCAGCTGGAAGAGACTCAAACATGATATCTCCATGGAGGATGATGGAGATCTCCACCAAGCTCCAGTGAGCAGCAGCACCCAGCAAGTGCCAGCACTACTTCAGCCCACGTTGAAGCCCAGAAGTTCACAGGAGGGAGCAGGAGGAAAACGTTAGAAGGAACCATCTCTGCTGCTGCCGAACAAAGTCAAGCACAGATAACTCATTATTCACATGTTTGAAGTTGGCCTGCTTACGCCATTTGGAAAGAGAATCAGTCACGGCAAGGCTTTTGCTTTGGTTTCCTCTGGCTTTCGTGAGACACTACTGCTACTGTCTTTCTCCAGCTTGGAGAGAAAAGGGAGTGTGTCGCAATGCGCCTCGGCTCGCATGTCCTGGCAGAGGATTTACACCGACTTGAACAACGAAAAGAAAATAATATTTAAGGGGGTGGGGGAGAGAATTATAAAAAATAAAATAAAATACTACTAATAATAAAAAAAGAGGCTGCTAATTTCTACAGCTTTTTTAGCTGGTGGTGGTCCGAGATGAATTGGCTGCCTCTAAAAGGATGAAAATAAATATCCCTCTTTTTGAAGGAAATAGGCTGGCTCTTGGCCAGCTGGCAGGAAGCACAGAGATATGTTGCATTTACAGTAGGTTTTTTACTGTCTGAAGCTCCAGCAGTGGGAGAGATGTTCGTTCTAGGCAGCCTGGTATTGATTAGCTGGTTTTGCAAGCCCCTAATCTCATCTCACTTATGGGCTACTCCCTTGACTTTGCCTCTCTCCCTGCCCACCCTAAGATGGGAGGCCCTCTCAAGTGGGGCAGCTTCTGATAAATCCTGTGGTGACCTTTTATTACACCGGGAGACCCCAAAACTAACCCCTCTGGAAGGAAAACAAAGCAGGATATTAATCCAGATATTTAAACAGAAATCATATGGTAGCATGATTGTATTGGAAGCATTTCCAAAATGGTAGCATTTCCAAAAGCTTCTGGGATGTGAGGGCCTGTCTTCAGATCGAAAGGAACATCACACCCAAATTCCCATGCAACTTTGACACAAATCCCCAAAGGACATGGGCTCCCCATTCCCAGGGTTTCAGTGGGGACACTGAGTCTGGATTTGCAAAGATATTTACAGCACAGGGAAAGCTGGGGGCATTTTCAGCAATAAACTGGGTAAAATTCATCAGGTTTCAGCATTTAGCCTACTCATGCCTTGCTGAAAATCCCCTTGAGTGCTTTGCTGCATCTTTCCATCCTTAAAGACCCCTGAAAATCTGACTCGGAGACTTCAAAGTGAACGTGGTGGGTTTTAAAAGTTTTGAATTGCAGATCTAAAAATTTCACCCTGTGCGTCACAAGCACGGTGCACGATCGGTGCACGGCTGCGGGAAATACAGCAGCTTTCGTAACAGGGTGCAAAAACCACCAGCCTCACTGACTTCTCTGCAGTGGCTCCTGTTTCCAGGAAGGTAAAAATTCATTTATGGGCTGTGATCCAGTTCTCATGGAATTAGGCAAAACCCCGATTCAAAGATGCCAAAGCTGGGTACTTGGGGAGGAAGCAGACGGATCTTGAGTACATCCAGCTGGTATTGCCTCAGCCATGTCTGAGATCAGATTTTCAACGGCATATATTAGCTGTCACTATGTAGATCAGTGGAACGATGCCAGTTTACAGTGAGTTCATGCCTGCTATCTAACAACTTGAAATAGGACGTGCACGGTACCAGTATAGCTGGTTTTTCCCAGTTCATAACCTGTTCCATTAGGGCAAGCGCATCAAATTCCTTTGGGTGACACTGGTTAAGCATACTCTGCCCAGCATGGGGAGGACCATCTGCTGGGTCCAGACCTGTGCAAGAAATGTGCTGCAGTACAGCTAAAGGAGACAAGATGTGGCTGGTGCTGGGGGGCCACGCGGCAGAGGATTGGCTAGAGCAGCGTTTTGCCAGCCGGTCCTGGGCTCTCGCTAATGTGGCACAACCCAGAGCAGACCCAAACTTTCCCAAGGGTTGAGGATGCTGAGCGCTGGGTTTCCCCTTTGCCCTAGGACAGAGCTGGAGCCGAGCCCTGACATTTGAATACTAATATCCCTCGATCCCAGGATTGAGCTCCAAGCTCCATCTCCAGAGACTGGCTGGTATGTCAGATAATTACAGCTCCTGCTGAGCTTTGCCAGCACACACAACACAACACTATAAGGAAGAGCCCCAGAGCAATGCTACCTGCACAGCACCCTTAATCCTCTCTGCAACGCTGCTCCTCCAGAGCCAAAAAAGCAGAGCTGTGCACGGGCTAACCGCAGGCTGGGGGACTGTCCTGGGGCTGCCGAGCTGCCGGCTGCTCCCGCATACAGTCTTGGGATGTGCTTGGCTGGGAACCTCTGTGAAGGGAGGCACAGCAGCATGGGGTTCAGCTGCTCAGCACCTTCCCACTGCCATCGGCCTTGGTGCAAGGGCTCAGAGGCTGAGGTGAGCACCAGGGATGCTCTCTGCTCTCTTCTTCCTCCCCCTTCTCCTCCTCTCCCACTACACTGCATAGATTCACTGGAAAGAGTAAGATAAAATAATGCAAAATCATGTCTAAGCACCTTCCGCTGCAGGATATGATTTATCTCTGGCTGGCTGCAGAACAGGTGACTGGTCTCCGGCAGCGGAAGAAAAGGGTCTTTGGAACTAAATTTCATCTCACTCTGAGTCAAATCTTCTTCCTCCCTCTGCCACATCATTAAAGTGATTAGTTGCACTGATAAGCCCTTTCAAGAGGGAGACACGATACGTGTCCTGCCCTGACATCTGATGTGATCTTGTGGTTTTGTTTGATAGCTCTGGTCCTTTAGCTGTTGTCTTCCCTGAAATGAAACTTGCCTTTTAGTATTGACTATTCCCCGCCCCCCCCCCTTTTCCCATCCACGACCCTTTGCACTGTCCTGAGCTCGCAGATCCTGTCCCAGGGAAACAGGGCTGTGTTGCATTAATAACCCTGCCACACACAGTCTCAGCTACAGCCCGAGAAATCCTCACCAACGGCACACACAACACTCCCGCATCGTCTGCTACCCACCAGGCCGTGAGACCTGCTTTACGAATGGGTAAACTGAGGCACGGGGCAAAACACTTTGTGAAGGAGCAAAGCTCACCGACATCCTTGGTGCAATGCTCACAAATACTCCCTTTCAGTCGACGTGTCCCGTCACCAACAGCCCAGCCCACCCGTCCCTTTGGGCCATGCCACAGCACCCCACGTGGATTTCTTTTGCTGGTTGTTTGTACCAACCCACCCCAGCACCCAGCATCGAAACCCTGCTGACATCCTTCTGGAAGAAGCCTTCAGTGAAACTTAGTTCTCCAGACATCCCCCATCCATCAGAGGATGCTTTTGCTCCAGTTTAATCTCTTTCAAACACACTATCAATGCCCGTTTCTCCGATTCAGATTTATTTTCAAAGCCTGAGCAAAAATGCCTCTTCCACCCCAGCTGAGAATCATGCCCTGGGGTTTTCCCAAAGCTTTCAAAAGCAGGAGGTGTTGCAACCAATTTCAACAAAGATTTCTTTGTACAACGCAAGCAAAAATAATTTCCCCATTCTGAATCCCAATACTGCTTCACATAGAAAATATTGGTCATTTTTAAGTGAAATGATTTTGAAGTTATTACACACCAGGTGATTATAGAAGGAGAGGTGGAATTTACTATAGGAGGCAAATAAAATAATTAAGGAGTGAAATTACTGGAGCTCATATAATTTCAGTTGCTCTATTAATACTTCTTTTGAGGCTGGAATTACACCCTCGAGCTGTAGCACCAAAGGCCCAGGTGATGCAAACCCATTTGGGCAACTTTTGTTCCTGCTCTGCTCTCACCGAGCAACGCTCTACAAGCCCCCAGGACCTGTGTGTCCCCTGGGGCATCCCTGTGCCCTGCCAAGGGGCGAGTGGGTCCTACATGGGGCTGGAGATCTCACACAGCCCGGCCCACGGAAAGCCAGTGCTGAGCTGCTGGGGTTTTTTTATCCATCTCCCCAGAGCTGAGCCCCAACTCCCCATGGCCTTGGCTTCATTTGAAGGATTGGACCCCGAAGGGGTTAACTGGATAGTAGTGCCTATAAGAAATTAGAGGAGGAGGTAGTTTAACATAATTGCTTGCGCTGCATGTATCAACAGCGGTCCCAACTGCCTCTTCGAGAAAACAATGCCCTGGACGGTCTCGGCAGATACCAAAGGGTGCAAATTTACCCGCTGGGATCAAAACACATTAGGGATGAGAATACAAACAGAGAAACCCTCCCGTGCAGCAAGTACTGATCTGCAAAGGCTCCTGCATGAACTCAGGAGCCCCGAGCCTTGCACCGGCGTCTCCCCATCCCTCCCCACCCCAGGGCTGGCTGCTGCCCCACCACCTGCTGGCCTCCTCTGAGACATGTGGGTTCAACCTCATCCTTTGCCTCCTGCCCAGCCCCTCACCTCAAAGGCCTCACTTAATGGGGTGTTGAGGAGGTTTTTAAGGGGTTTGGCAGGTGGAGGGTGAGAGTGAGTGGTGTCGTGTCCCTCTCGAGCTGGCCACAGTGTGCAGAGATGGCACTGGCATCATTCCATCCTCCCCAGAAGTGTTTGCTTTTCATTTGTCTGCATCCAAAATGCAAACAGGACAGGGGAGTGTGGGATGGAGTTGAATGGTCTCTGTGCAGGAGGCACTGGGTGGCCAAGGGCTCTCAGGCACTGTCCATGCAAGTGTCTCATCTCAGGCACCGACACACCCAACAGCAGCTGGAGGAACAGCAGAGAAAGCACCAATAAAACTAAAATATTCAAGTAGTTTGCATTCCCACTGAGGATTTCCCATGCCTGCCTTGTTTCAGGACACCTCAAAAAACCCACACCCCATCCAAAGCCCGGTCAGTTGTCCAGGCAGGGCCCTCAGTGGGGCTGGATCAGCAGAGGCAGAAGTTCCACATAGGCTCTGACTGGCAAAGCCAGAGGCTGGAACACAGCCAGGATTAACCTGATGTCCCCAGGCAGCATCATCCTCCCTGTGCCCAAGGGCCACCATGGGGAAGCACCATGGTGGGTTCTCCACCAGCGAGAGTGTGGCCAAAATTCCCAGGGGACCATACGAAGCCTGTAGAATTTCTTTAAACATCCACCTCAAACGGTTGCAGCGTGTCCAGGGAAGAGAGTTAATAGGGAAACAAGAAAGTGTCACTCAGGATTTCCTCCTCTTCCTCCCCTGGAAATGGGACAGGGCTCAAGAAATGGGAAATCAGTGTATTAAGCACTGCATTTTAAATCACACCAAATTATAGCAATTTTACATCAACAAATAAATGTCCAGGAAGTGGTGAGGTCATTTACTTATTTAAATCATCTTGTTGGTTTGATTGATATCATTGTCTATTTTTTACTCCTTGTTTTTCCCTTTTCTCCACCATATCCTTTTCTTTCCTTTTTTTTTTAAATTATTTTTTCCTAATTCCCGAACAAACTGAAACTGGGAAATGTCTGTGTATTTATATCTAGCTAAGGACAAACAGAGGAATAAAACAAAAGACCCTAATAATACCCAAAACTCTCACCCCATGGGAGCACTTGAGCACTGAGCCTGCTTTTCATTACAGAAACATCTCAAGTTCAAGTTTTACGCATCCCCACAAGGGACACATATCTTTTTCGCCAAGATGAAGATCTGAAATGGTACAATACTGGCACAACACAGCCCCCGTCCTGGGTCTCCACTCGAGCTTCTGAGAAGTGCAAGACTCTGTAATGATTTATCATCTCTTCTCCAAGCACTTGCCAAATCTGAATGTAAAAGGCACAGCAAACATGGGGTGTCACCACCCCGGGCACTCTGCAGATTGTGGGGTCCCAAAATTGCCCGTAGGGATGTGGCAACAGGGTCTCATCTTGCCCTTGCTCCTCTTTGGCTCCTATCCTGTAACCCTGTCTGACTGCCCCTCTCCCTCATCCTCAGCTATTTCAGGCTGTCCCTTGATGACCTACACCCGAGTCTGCCACTCGGTAGATCTCAATTCCCCCCACATAGGACTCTTTCAGGTCCCTGTCTCCTCTCAAAGCAGCTTCAAATCATAACAAAACTATGAGACCACCTCTTTTTTTTCCCCTTACCTCCCCCACTGTAGAGGAAGCAGTGTGGATTTACACAAATCCTCCCCCGGCACAGGTCCACACGACAAAGCATCCCGAGACTGGCCAGCCAAAAGCCTCACCGGGCTGGGGACCAAACAACAGCTTTGCTGTGGGGTTCCCAGCATAGTCCCCTGAGAGTGGCTCTGCCTTTCCCAAAAGCACCAGTCGCTTCTCAAAGTTAATGGGAATGTTTCTTCATCTTCCTCTCTTTTTTTTTGCCCCCACCCCCTCCCAAAACAGCGTAAAGGAGGGAAGCCCTAAAGAGATGCTCTTTGTTACAAGCAATTACCAAGGAGTCAGAGATCTCGCCAGAAACCATGGAGGCTTTTAAAGACGTTACAGCCCAGGAGTTTGCAAGGAAATAACCAGCTCTGCAATATATTAAGCGCACCATTTTGTACTTTTGATGACATTTAAACCATTAAGGCATGAAAATACGATACCAGTAAAGGAATCAAGTCTGCACAGGGCTGCTCTACCCCAGGAAAAACAAACAGCAGCCTGGAAAGTCGTGCCACAGGGAAATCCTCACCACTGAAACCCCCTGAATCGGAGCCCTGCCACCAGCAAGCGCAGAGAGGCTGACTCAGCTCTTTGGCCTCACCCAGCCACGGCACAGCCTCGGCTCTGGGCAAGCTGCCTTTGCCTCCAGATAAACACATCCCCACCATGCTCAGGGGAGCAGAGCTGGTCTGGGGGTCCAGCCTGGTGCTGAGCAGAGATGGTGGCAGGGAGAGACCAACACCACACATAAAACTGTCCCAGTTAAAGCACTGACTCTTCCCAACGCAGCCCACAGTAAATGCAAAACCTCATTGCTCTACCTCGCGCTCTCCTGCTCAAAATCTGCAAATTGGTCAGGATGGGAGGCTCAGATTGGGGCAGCACCATCTAGTAGGGGATGCCTGGTGCATTCTAGTCGTTAGCATCATGTTGGGGCACTGCAGAGCTTATTCTGATTAAGGAAGTGGAATATTGCACCTCTTCTGCCTTCTTTGAAGAAAACTGGCTTCAGTTTTGCTATTTCAGGTCGCAAATCTCAGACTTATCTGCAGCTAGACGGGACAAGGAAAGTGGCCAGGGAATCACTTGTCTTGCCAGCACTGTCCTGTGCATCTCGTTTCTCTTTAGCTTTAAACTGGAACATTCACTATGAATAAAAGAAAAAAAAAACCAAACCAACAGTACAACACAGCACAGCCTAGACTCCTCTAAACTCAAGAAAAATGAATTCAGACGCACCTTAAATTAAAAAAAAAAATGTTAAGAAAAAGAAGGGAAAAAAAAAAAAGAAAAAAAAAAAAGGTGAGAAGGGCTTTTTCAGGGTGGTTTGCAGCCGCGCCAGGGTTCGGGGAGCTGGGGCCAGCGAGGCGCTGAGCGTGGGATGAGAACCACGATAAGAGTGGCGAGATATGGGGTGTGGGCTGCGGTGCCAAGGTGTGTCCAGGCTGGCAGGTCCGAGGCAGGACCGGGTGGTTCAGGGCACTGTTTTTATCAGCACAGCTTTGAGACGGATAGAGAAGCCATAGCAAGGAATGTGTCATCCCCAGTAAGTGCTGATCCAACCCTTTTGCCTCCCCGGCTGCCACCTGAGCAGTGAAGTGCTGCTGGAAGAAATGGCCTGACAATGGGGCTGAGGGTACGTGGGGCCAGAGGCACCCTCCTCCCAAAGCCACCCCAGTGTTAACAGTGGCAAAGCTCTCCTCAGACTGGCTTTGATTGTAAAGGAGAAAATGCTGTCTGTAATCTCCCTCCCCCCTCCTTTTTTTTTTTTTTTCTTTCCTTCTTTTTTTACCCCCTACTTGAAGCCAAGAGCCCCCAGTGCACAGGGTGTTTCGGGGTAGCCAGCACCAAAGCCACAGCCCTGTGCCCACCAACCACCTCAGGGACACAAATACCACTACCACCTTGCACAGGCACAGACAAGGGGCTTTCCACCCTCTGCAGATCCCAAACTCATTATTTCCCAGCCGAGAGCGTGGTGCCAGGTTGTGGCTTGGGCTGACGTCACGTGCGAAGGACAGATGGGGAGGGAAACCCTCACCCAGCTGAGGCTCTCAAAAAAATATGAAAGCATAAAGTGGCAGTTCTTGGAAACAGCTCAGAGCCGTGGGAGGTGAGAAGCCTTTCCACCCATCAGCTGCATGCTCTGCAAGGGGGAAAGCAGGCACTCGGGTTGTCCCCTCTGGGGTGACACCATTCCTGGCATAGCACCATCTCTCCCTCCCCAGGGACATGGGCTGTGGGGAGGGAAAAGTGGCCCCAGAGGGGATCTGAGCCTATGCAGGAACCCAAGCTACAACCCTTTCTCATCCTCACCTTCCATTTCACCATTCAGCCCAGGATAGGCAAAAATTAACTGCAATGTAAGAGCTGGGAGGTTCGTGCCACAGGGCAAAGGCTGACGACCCCAGTGCCTCACTCCAGCATCCCACTCCCTCTTCTACTCTCTTCTTTGCTGGGGAGAGAAGAAACCCAGCTCCGTTCACCCAAATATATACAGCATTAAGTCTCAGAAAACAACTTCACACTCCAAGTGTGCCAAACCCCCACTACACAAACTGAGGGCACAGCTGCCTTATGCCCCTTCCCCACTCCCTGGCACCAGCCCCTGGGGCTCTGTTCACGCTCATAGCCAGAGGGATGGTTTTTAATACCCTGGGGTGAGCATGGCTGGGTCAAGACGTGCTTCCTCACAAGGGTCATGGTGAGCGATCAAGTCCTCCTGATCTCCCTTTCCTCCTTGACAGTGGCCAGGACAGCAGAGATAGGGTGGAAGTCAGAAACAAGGGGTTAAGAGCGACAGAGATTTAGAAATAGGGGGAGAGAGGTTAAGGAAGACTGAATAGTAAGAAAAAGTCAGAGGCGGGGGGGAAAGCATTTAAAGGAAAAAGAAAAGGCTTTGCACAGGAGATGGGCAAAAAGGGGCTGGTGCTGCAAGGGGAAGCTCGGAGGAGGAGAGCAGAAGTGACAGCAGAGAGGAGGTGAGAGCAGTGGGAAGGGAAGGCAGCCAGCAGGTGGGTGTGATGAGGGAGGCCCTGGAGATGCTCCCATTTACCCAGGAACAGACTAAACATCCCTGTATTGCTTCCAGCTATTCATTTTTCCATGTTTTGCCTCTTGTGGATTATTTTGCAAGCAGTTGTGGATGAGAGAGGGCTTTGCACCAGGGCTGCAGCTTGGCCAAGTCAGGCTCTTGCTAAATAAAGAGCTGCAGAGAAGGGGGGGGAAACAAGGAAATTCCACAGGAAGTTCAAATATTTTATTACTTCCTGTTTGTACAAAGTATGTCAACACTTGGCACCCGCTGCGCCATTTGTTTAGAGCTAAGGTGTCAATTTGAAAAAAAAAATGTCCTTTTTCCCTCCAGATCTAACCCAGAAGGACCCTCAGCAGAAGAAAACAAACAACCGAACCTATCTTAGAGTGAGCTGGGCACTTGGAGGGCACCTACGTGGTGGCTTGCAGGGGATGCTCGGCAACCGCAGCAGAGCAGTCAAGGCTCAGCCAGAACCACCACTGTTATCAGCCCCACACACCCCCCGGTGCTGCTCCTCACTTAGATCTGGGTCCCTCGAATGAACACACTTGTGTGTCTTCAACACCGTGGTGCAGCAATCCTGGTCTCCCCCCTCCAGGCTGCATCCCCTGATCCCATGAGGGGCTCTGGCTGTCAACAGCTTCCCTGTGATTTCTCACCATCTCGACTCGAATTCAAACTCCTCAGAAGTATTTCTGGGCACAGCTTTAGTTAAAAGGCTTGCTCAAGGGCTGGGACGCAGCAATGGGACAGGGGTGGAAGATAAATGGGATGCTCAGAGGTGGGGCGTGGAGCCCAGACGCGTTTCTGACCCAAAAACCCCACGAGAACGTTTGCTGGAGGGATTTCACTGCATCTGAGAAGACGATGCCCAGGGCTTTCCCAGGATACCAAGACAAATGGCCAATTCTTTCCACTTTAAGGGTGCTTTTCTGCCTGCTCACACCAGCCCCACGTCCAGCCTCCAGCCCTGGCCAGCACAGACCCTGCACAACAGGAGCCAACACGCACCGTGTCCCACTTATTTGCAACACTACATCCAAGAAGGGGCAAAGCCCAACCCGAACCATATATATTTGTGCTTAAAAATATATACATGTATACACACACGCATTTAAACATATATATGTTTAAAAGTAGGTCTAATCTCCATGCACACATCAAAATTGCAATTCCTGCTGCAAGTTCACACCTCCCAAAGCCAAGCAGGGGAGGGCAGTGCGAGCCATCGCGTTTGGCCAGAGGGAGTTATTACCGGGTCTTTACCGGCTCCGATTGCCGGTCAGCGAGCCCGGCAGGTGCCGGTGCACCAAGGGGTGCAATGCCGGAGAGCCACCCAGTGGCAGGTTAACCAGGAAAACCACGTTGGTTTTCCACCAGCCAGCCTGGATCATTTTGCAGCTGGTATTTCCACACCGAGGGTTTCTGCAGAAGACTTGCAGGGAGGGAAGGGCAAAGGGCAAAAGGGCATTATTTATTCTTTGGGGTGTTTTTTTTTAATTTTACATTCCTTCAAAAATGCAAACCTAAGTGTGGCCAAAAAAAAAGAGTTTTAAAGTTGTTGGTTTTTTTTTTTTTCCTCTAGTGCAAGGCGATGGGTTTTCATCAATTATTAATTTAAGCTCCAAGGTCAAACTTGGAATCAAAATACAACCTTTAAAGCCAACAAGTCTATGATCATCTGAAAAAAATTCCAAAAAAGCACTACTCGGGTCTAAACTTCTTCAGACAGCTATTTATGGGCTGTGGAGGTACAGGGATGGAGGAGAGATCAACCTTTGGGGTCCACATAAGACAGAGGAATAAGCAGCAAATAGAAACACCACGCACACCTCCTTAAGGAACAACACATTTTGAGGTCCACAAATCAAAGAAAAAAAAAAAAGGCAGTAAACTGCTGACCTTGCAGCCCAGGACAGCATCCCAGGGACTTTCCTCAGGCACCCCAAGCCAGAGTGAGCCGCTCCATCTTCCAGTTTTGCCTAATTACGCCAAACGAAGGCACGGCCCCAACCCAAACAGCGCCGGGCGAGCATGCCCACAGCTCACCCCCCTCCCCAGCTCCCCACCTGGCTATGAAGCCTTCACCACCATATCAGAAAATGTAAATTAAAGATCAGGAGCGATCGGCAGAGATGTTGAAATTCAGGAGGAGCGGGTGTGATTCAGCAGAGGGGAGGCAAGCGAGCGCTGGCTGTCGGTGGAGTCAGAGCAAACCAAACGCTAAGAGTAGTAACTATCTCGCCTCATATTATTATTTATGTATTCCTGATTATTATTATTATTATTAGAAAGGCGATCTGATGCAGCAGATAAAGGGCTGAGCCAGGAGTCAGGAGACCTGGTTTCTATTCCTGACCTGGAAGAGTTGTGAAATTCCCTGCCCTAGCCCAACCTGCCTTCCCCTCCCAGCCCCGGGCCGAGCTCATTCCCAGTGGCTGCAGCACCCACCGTGACCCACGTTCACTCTCCACCACAGCCCCACAACAGGGCCCTGCCTTGCGTTTCGGGCTTAAAAGAAAAACCAGCAACATTGCATCGTCTGGACGCTGGCTTTGTGAATCCAGCTCAGCAGCTCAGCAGGCTCCCATAAAGCTCATGCTCCAAAGTAAAAACCAAGGGGGGGGAAGAAAAAAAAAACCAAACAAGCAGCTCCGATGCAAATAAAACCCCCTCGCCAAGGGAACAGCCTCCACCTGGCCTGACATCAATGGGAACCGATGGCCCAACGACAGCATCAACAGAAAATATTTTCTAAAGCATATTTAGAAGGATCAAACCGTTTCCCTTCAATTTGGGCACTGACAGCTTTACACGAAAGGGGAACAAACTCTGCTTTATAGTGCCTGGGGTGGTGCTGAGCAAGCAGGAAGGTGAAGTTGGAGCAAGAAGCCAGAGATGGAGGCCCCAGGGACGAGGTCCCACCACACAGGGGGGCCCACAGGGCAAATAATACTCCTGGCAAAAGGAAACACCCCCCTGCAAAGCCAATGTGACTGAAGCAATTCCCTGTGCTCCTGGGATTGCAGGAGATGCCAAGGTGAGCTCAGACTAGTCCAACACCAACGACCAACCCAGCAAGGGCCGTTCGCAGCTGCCTTCGCAAAAAGCCACCCTCAACCAAGAGGCACCGTCCTGCACCCAGGACCCTACTCCATCAAATCAGAAAGACGTTTCTGAGGTCAAATTATCTCTTTGGTTTTCTCAAGCAACGCAGCCCCCGGCCATGAGTGCTGCCAGCCAGAGCATTTGACAACCCGAAAGCGAAACCACCGCTAACCAAAAAGGGAAGGTGCTTGCTGAGCTCTCTTGAGCCCGTGCGGACAGACAGGCAAACACAAGCATGGCACAGAGGAGACCTGTAAACACTCTTAGTTTAATAATCAGCGAGTCAGCCTCTGAAGCTGGGCACAAGCACCCCTGGCTTTGTATCCCCCCTGCGCACCACCAGGTTTGAGCCCTTTGTATTTTCACTATCAAAGTGCAAAGCATTTTCTCCATGTCCCAACCACCACGAGGTCCGGAGCGATAAAACCATCCGTCCAAAATGAGATATCGAGCGTGGCGAGAGCCAGCAGCAGGTAGGGACACACATCACAGTGCGCCGTGCGGAGAAAATTAAAGCAGCCAAGCTGTGGCTGCACAACGCGCGCTCTCAGGAGCTCACTCGGCCTCGCCAACTCCATCTCGTTAGTGCTGCGCGCTGCAAACACTGCCTGCTCAGCCTGGCTTTGCCTCCTTTGGCCACGGAGAGCTCATCCCCCCTGCACGCCCACCCGCCCCGACCCTGCATTGATCTCTGTGGCTGCCAGATAAAACACATCACTTACTTCGTGGTTCCCGGGGTCCATCTACAGTGACTTTAATGGCTCGGTGATAGGTAGCAACTTGGGTGGGGTTGGTGAACACGGTGATCGTCAGGGTAAAGCTTTTTCCTGAGGAGAGTGGAGGGGAAAAAAACAACAGAAAACAAGAAATGAGGATATTCATACGGGTTCATCTCTTGTGGGAGCAAAAGGCTCCTGCTGGAGCAAGCTCAGACACAAATATCCACATCCACTGAACTCCAACACACACATCATTTAATTTTATGAGACATTATTGCCGAGACACAAAGCTCGGCCGGCTCCCGCTGGGGTTCAGCTGGCTGCAGCAGAGAGAGGCTTGGACCTGGTTCAGAGCGGGAGCCAGGACCTTCCTGGATCGAAAAGTCACTTGTCCCCCTCCTCCCCTGCCTGTCCCCATATCGACCCTTCCACCCACAGCAGCTTCCTGGTGCTTTCCTGCTCAAATGCTTCCCCTTTTCCCATGGGAATTCAGCCCTTAAAAGCAGTGCTGGATGCAGGACCCCCCCCGAAAGGGGCAGATCTGGGTCCTGGCACCCATAGGATGCTCCTGCAGGAGCAAGTTGGTGAGATAGAATCAATCTGCAGGCGATGGGTGCTGGCTTTTGCAGGGAAATCCTGGTGGCTTTGGCCCCATGGATGCACCCACACAGGGATGTTTGGAGGGGATCTGTGTCAGGGTTTTGGCCACATAGGCACCTGAAGTCCACAGATAGAAGCCAGGGCCAAAAAAAGTGAGCTGAAACCAGCCAGCTCTGGCCATCAGAAACAGCCACCAGCCAGCCAGCTGAGAGGGACTGTCCCCTTCTCCCAGCCTTGACAGAGCAGGAACACGCTGCTGGAAAGAGTCTAGATACTATCTTAGGAGTTTTCAGATATGTTTTTGAAGCACCAAGCTTGGATTTATTTATTTTTTTTTAAGTAACAGTAAAGCAGTGAAAATTAGTAGCCCAGTTTTGTACGAACACCATCTTTGCCCCGGCAGAACAGGTTTCCATCTGCAGCCCAAAAATGCTTTTGACATCACGGAGGGTGTTTTCACCCCTGCACCCGTACGCCACCCTGTTCTCCCCTGCCAGAACCCACCTGATCCCAACCTCATTCACCTCCTGACTGCCTTGGCATCCCCGTCCCGGCCCCTCTGCCCTCTCCCTGTCCGATCTCAGCTGCCATCACCCACTTGAATTCCAACCACCCTGGATTTGGGATTCACTCAGGTAAAGGAGAGAGGTTGCACATGTAAGGGAGCAAACTGCTCTAACCAACCCCTCCAAGAACAATTCCCGTGGGATTTCAAAGTTATTAAGTATTCCAGAAGTATAATCCTCAGGCTGGAAATGCCAGTGCAATAGCCCTCAGCTCCCCCAGCCTTTATTTCACAAAAAAACACAAGAAGAAACCACCTCCTTTCCCTTTTCCCCTAAAGGGATTATGGTTTTTATTTTTTTTTTTTTCAGATCCTGACCATCATTTTTCTACAGGGTTGGACCTGAGACCATCCCTAGCAAAACAAAACAATACTTATACCGCTAGGAAAAAAGACAAAAAGAAAAGAAAGAATAAAAGGAAAAATTAAATTATCTCCTCCGGGAAACATCCTGCAATTTTCCCAGGTGTGAGAGTGTCTCTACTGCAGCATCAAGGGGGCAAATTCTGTCTTTAAAGTAGGAGAGCGAGCATCAATCCCTGCCCTGCCTCAGGACCAAACGCTGCACAAACCTTCAGCTCATTTTCTGCACAAAAAGGAATTTTGTTTTGGTGGTGATGTTTGTTTGAGGTTTTTTGGTTATGTTTGGGTTTTTTTTCTTCCTTTTTTTGTTTTGTTTACCCTCCCAAGTACAATTTGAATCCCTAATGAAACGGTCCCGCTGACAACCTGCATGGAAGAGCTGAGCTACTGCAGCCTGCGGAGCACGAAGCCTCCCGGGCGCCTGCATGGTCACGTAAAAACCAACTAACGCCGAGAACTTGTTGGCGAAAAGCTTGCAGAACCGGAGCGCGGCGATGAGGAGTATTAGAAGCGATTATTTCGGAAATTCTGCAGGATGAGAGGCAAAGGAAAGGGGCCGGCAGCGTGCAGGCAAATCCCGCTTTCACCCAACCCTCCCGCACGCCCAGGAGCTGAGCCCAGCAACTCCGCGCCCGGGTCCCCTACTGCATCTTATTTTAAAAAATCTTTTCTTTTTTTTTTCCTTTATTCTCCACGTGAAATAACCTCCCTGCGTTTCAGTTCCCCCTCTCTGCTCGCTGCGGACGCGAACACCTCTCCAGGGAGGACGGCTGCAGCGCGGAGCCAGACAGGCCAGTTTTGCGTCTCTTAACAGCTCTCAAAAATCCTCCCATGAATCGAAAATGACAATTATTACTCAGCATCATTTTTACTCATTTCCCGCCTTCTCAGGAAGCCGAGCTGAGGTTACTCACTCCCACCGCGCCCCAGCCCCAGATCGCTGGCTCCGTGGGACTGGATCCCAGCTCCTGGGTGGGTTTGGGAGCACTCACGGCTGCCGGGGATGCTCCTGGGGGGATATTCCAGCTGAGAGACCAGTACCCCGCTGGCCTTGGCTTTCATTTTATACAGTGCAGTCTGGGCAGAAAAAAAGATTTTAAGGTGTTTTCTTTTAGAACGAAGCACAGAAGGAAACCGGTCCTTCTCCCCTCCTTTTGTCTTGCCCATTGGGATGGTAATTTTAGAAAGCGGAGGGAGGGTTAAGGACCTGCTCTTCCCAGCTCCCAGTGTCGGGGAACGATCCCAGAGACTTTAGTAGTAAAAATGCTCAACTCTGAACCATTTCAGCTCATGTTTTGAAAACGAGAGCCTGGCTGCTGCTGATTTGAAGGGCTCCTGCAGCTCCGGCTGTTCACGGGGGCTGACTGTCCGTGTTTACAGACACACATCCACGCATCGGAGCGACACGAACATTTACACGCACACACAGAGCTCCAACCAACTGTTCTGCAGCGAATCCACATTTCTGCCAGAATAAACGAAACCAGCACCAGGCTTTCAAAAATTCAGTCAAACGAGGGAAAGCAAGTGACACCCGGAATCAAAATGCAATAAAAACGATTTTTGACATTAAATAGGTCTGAAAGAGATGGAAAAGCACGGCTGTACACAGGGAACTAAACACACGCTTCACACTGTGAAAAATCCCCACTGTGCTGCCTTCACATCCGCCCCAGGGAGCCCCGGTGGGGTTATTTCTCTGCAAATATTACAAAGCCTCATCCCACAACAATATACTTAAAAAAAAATAAATAAAATCATCACTTCAGTTCTTTTCCTTGCTCCAAAGTCTGTTAGAGGCAGTGGAAGTGTTTTCACTGATGTAATGAGTGTTTGCCAGGACTCTGCCTGAGGAAGGAGACTGTTCCCCCAAGTGCTTCCTGAGACTGTAAACTGCAGTTAATTCAGAGCTTGGGACTGCAGAAGAAGAGCGTTAATAATGAATTCAAGAGTTAAGCTGAGATTGGGTTGCATTCAGTTGGGAAATCTGTGTAAGGAGGATGAAAAAAAAAAGTACAAACACAAAAAAATCAACCCAGAAACAAACGAGCCTAAGAGAATAATTGATTACAGAAATGAAAGCTTAATTCATAAAAGAAAAACATTTTCCATCCATCAACCTGCAACCAGTTAAGTGGAGAGTTTTAAAGAAACTGCAACACAGAGAAGGAGCCAACAGGAAAAAGGAAATGTATGAAAGAATGTAAACTATTCAAGTTTCATAAAGAGGAACAAGTAAACAGTTATTACATGCAAATAATTCCTAACATCACTGCTTTTAATTAATGCAGAGAAGTCAAAATATATCTGACATCGTGCGTATACATCTGAAGCCTTTGAGAGACTGCTGCCATTTGGCAATTCAAATGTAGTAGTATTGTTATTGTTTAAATACACAATGAAGTGTTTCGAGCTGCTGAAATTCTCTTGATACTCTGAAACTCAGGTATAATCCAGCTGTGAGGGATGAGGCGGAAGGGGAGGGCTTTGCCCCTGCCACCCGCTGGCGTTTAGTATTTTGGGGAGATTTATTTCCCTCTCCTCAGATGTCACAGACTTATTTTCTTTTTTCCTTCACTATTTGTTTTGAAAAAGCCAACAGCGTGATCCGTTTAAGGCGAGATGATGGATCCAGAAAGTGAAATTTCTCTCCCTCTTTTCCATGCAACAGGCATGGAGAAAAGGAGTGAACCTTCCCCTCCAAAAAAGCACCCCTAGCTCTGCCCTGCATCTAATCTGAGTTTGTCTGCACCTCTGCCCGTTTCAATCCCTCCGTGCCGAGGACTGAATTATTATTTTACTTTAAGCACTTGAATTTTCACCATTTTAAAAACAGCTGCCAGGTGGGTTACGGCTCCTGAGTGCATTTACCTGCGGAGGGGCCGCACCACTCACCCACCGCGCACTCTTATCTCGCCGAGATTATAAATTCGGGAAGGATTTGGGATAAATTCCGGAGGATTTGGGCTGCCTGCCAGCCCACGCACGTGAGAGGCGCTGCTTTAGCCCACCGAGGAGGTTTACGAGAGTTTTTTTTTCCTGCACCATCCTTTCCCGACACCTCGGCAGGGGGAAAAAAAAAAACAAAACACCTGAGAAAAACTAAGAGGGAAAAGCTGAGCAGAGGTGGGGTGGGTGGTGGTGGTGGGGAAGGCTGAGGCTGTCCCGCATCCCTCCTGGGAACAGTTTTGGGACTGGGGGTGTCCTTCCTGTGTGACAAGTCCAGCCCGCAACAACAAACCCATCGGCCAGCGAGAAACACACCGTTAAAAATTAATAAAATTAAATAATTAAAAATAAACCTTTCCCCCCTTCTTTCTCTCTAAAAAGCCACATAAAAAAGGTAACCATTTCCTGGCCGGTACCTACCCCTGCCGCTTCTCCCAACAAATCTGAGGTCGTTAAATCTCGCTACTTGGTTTTTCATCACGGCGGAGGCGTTGCGGAGCTCGGCCGAGTAGTTTTCGTCGTTCCCTGCCATCACCGTGACCACTGTCCCATCGGGCACATCTCCGAGGGCTACAACCTAGGGCAGGACGAGAGGATTTTAGGCTAAAATTATCCGCGGTCGCAGTTAACCTGCCCTACGGTTCACCCCCCTCCCCCAAAAAAACCCAAACAAAGCAAAACGAAAAGCAATCCGAACCCCTAAGGAAGGCTGGAAAATCGGAGAGTGGAGGCGAAAATGAGCTTAAAAAGGATTTAAAAGGAGCGAGAAGATTCCACAAGGCGCAGAGACAGGGTTTCGGCCCCACTGAGAAGATTTGTGGGTTTAGTTTATTTGATTCGGGGGAGAAAAAAAAAAGAAAAAATAGCGCTGCTGAGCGCGGTGCAGCCGCGACCGCGGCCCCGGAGCTCCGCGCC
>JANHFX010006854.1:0-11469 GCA_027560015.1 Chloroceryle amazona
GCTGTGTTCAAGCCCAGGCTGGACGGGGCTCTGAGCACCCTGCTCTAGTGGGAGGGGTCCCTGCCCATGGCAGGGGGATTGGAACTGGATGAGCTTTAAGGTCCCTTCCAACCCAAACCAGTCTGTGATTCTGATTCTGTGAGTCTGAAAATCAGATGCTGTTTTATTCTACTATCTGGATGAGGTGTTAAATCTCAATCTTTTTTTTTTTTTCAATAATAAAATCCATGAAGTTTTCCCTTGATTCAGGGTAGTTAAAAAAAGAAAATTAAAATGGAATCTATTAAGTTTGAACTTTTGGTTTAAACTGCACGAGCTGGATTTCATAGCTAATTAGGTTTATTATTGACAAATGAACAGCGCAGAAGCATAACCATGGATTGAGTAAGGCAGTAGTATGTTTGCTCATGTCAATGAGGCTGGTGCTGCAACACGCTTAATACCGACAGCTCAGCCGAGCCGATTTCGTAGCTGATCATTCCAGTCCGTGGTAGCACAGAGCAGCCCCATGGGACTGGGGTATTTTCTCTGACTGTGACCTGATTCAGCCATAAAATGCTCAGATGAATTTAAGTCATGGCAAGTGCTTGTCTTTAGCCTGTGGCTTCTTCTGAGGTGCCTACAGAGAGAACTTGAGGTGTCTTCTTGGAAAGCCTGTTGGCACCTTCCTGGTGGTTGTAGAAGTGAGAACTATAGGTTTGTGGCTTGGGACATCTCTTGAGCTCTAGACACACACCTGTCTGTCCCTGTACCAGCAGAACCAGCACTGTATAGGCTGAAGAGTTCATATCTCACTGTAGGATGCTCTGCTGTATCTGCCAGGTGGTGGCTTGGTAGAGCTGTCCCCTGGGGCTGGGGACATGGCCACGCTCTTCCCAACACCAGCCCAGGCATCTCGGACTCACCCAGGTCTTGGTGTGAGTAAAACACGTTCGATGGGTAATTAGAGGGAAGCAAAGAGCCAGGGTGAGGTTGACTCTGGGAAGAGCTCTGCCACACACAGGGTTTCAGAATGAGCTAAATTTAAGAATGAAGTGTGAAGCTCAACTTCTGCTCGTGTGGTGCTTTGAAGATATGTTAAGCCCTGAGTAGTACTATGTCTCCGGAAAATGGATTGGGATATTTTCTTTCTGTGAGTAGAATACTCTCTGAAATTCAGTTTTCTGCCGTGCAGTATTTATCTTCCCTAATTCCTTTCCTTACAAGATAGCACTATTTTTAAATGAGGCTTATATTTTCCTAATTAACCATGTAATGATTCCTTTTCTGTTCCTTGGTTCTGTTGATACATTTGAAGGCATCTCATTCAAGCTTTGTTTCTGCCCTGGCTTTCCTACAACTCCCAGAATTACAGCCAATGCTTCAGAGCTGACACAAACATTTTACTGCCAAAGACACCTCGAAATCAAGGTCGGTAAAATTTATCTGTGTGGTGTTTGTAGGGAGGGCAGTGGGCACGTCTCCTACCTTCAGAGCAGC
Organism: Chloroceryle amazona; assembly: GCA_027560015.1. Classification (NCBI taxonomy): domain Eukaryota; kingdom Metazoa; phylum Chordata; class Aves; order Coraciiformes; family Cerylidae; genus Chloroceryle; species Chloroceryle amazona. The sequence goes on from JANHFX010006854.1 coordinate 1,480, forward strand.
TCCCACTTTGGCTGATCAGCAGGAATATCATCCTTGGAATAAAATGAGTTTCCTTCAGTTCTCCTCCTCTCTTCCTGCTGGTTTAGAAGCCACCCAGAGACCCTTCCATGTCAGGTGTGGGGTTGCTGTGGACAAGCAGCAGCTCATCTCTCGAGCTGCTCTCTGTCTACTCAGGAGTTCCCCCAGCCACATGGTGATCCAGGCAAAATCTTCTCAACACAAATATCACTTGCCCACAAGACCATCCCATTGGCCTGTGCCTTCTTACACTAACCACTACTTAAAATAAGTAGCCCTCAGTTCTTCTCTGTTGTTTTTATTTATTTATTTATTTATTGGCAACTAAGAGAGAGGTAAAAATGTCAGAGCAGAAGAATGGCGGAAAAGTTGATGTCAGAACAGCGCAAGAAAGTTGATGGGTGGAGGTCAAGAGGATGGGGCATCTTGTCAGTGGTACCCAGCGATTTGATGACGACAAGCCAATGTGCCTTATGCCACTGATGGAGAGATCATGCAGGGGTATTTGGGGGGGTGCTGTGAAGAAAATGAGATTTTTCATGTTGGGTTTGCTGTGGGGAGACCAGACCTTCCCTTGGGAGAACCTCAGAAGGCTGTGAACAGATCCCTTATTTTGTACCGGGGTTCGGTATTAACTTCTAACAGGGTTTGGTGTTAACTTCCAACAGCTGTAGAGTGCTTTGCAAAAATTGGGTTGTTTTGACCCATCCTCTCCTCTGCTTCACGGTGCTGCGCTTCGTGGATAACATCTGTGCCAAAACCTGTTAAAATGAGAAGGAAGTTTATGAATAAACTTTGTAACTTTGCTCTGAGCAATATATTTTCTTCTGAACCGAAACAATCTCTTGTCCGAGCATCCCTGACTTCATCACGTTTGCAATAACAACCCTGATACTTAAGGCAGGGCTCCGGAGCTGAGCCCAGAACGTGGCTCGGGCACTGACGAGCCGGTGGCGAGCGCTGGCTTTGGGGGAGCTGCCAGCAGAGAGCTGCACCTTGCTGAGAGTTGTCTTGGGAATCAATCAAACCAGAAAAGGATCTCCTCTTTAACAAAAAGAAGTGTAAAGGGGTGAAAAGGGTTGGTTTGCACTCCCTGCTTTTAATGGTGTTCTGCTGCCCATTGTGCCTACTCTCCTGCCTCCAGCAAGTGTTTCCACCAGCCCACCCAGTTCATCGGCAGTGAACCCGGCTTTCTCGGAGTGCTCAGGAGCTGTTTGGATGTCCTGCTCCTGGGGTGAGCAGGCTCATGGCTGTTGGAGTACATTTCGTTTCATGTCTCCTTTCATAGCTCAGGGAGAATCATTCTGGTTGGCAGAGCCCTTTCAGCTCATGGTGTCCAGCTGTGTCCCCAACACTGCCAGGACACCACTGACCCCTGGCCCTCAGCACCACAGCTCCATGGGGGGATTGGAAACCCCTCCAGGGGTCACGGGGACTCCCCCCCTGCCCTGGGCAGCCTGGGACAGCCCTGGACAACCCTGCAAGGGGGGAAGAAATTGTTCCTCAGCTCCAACCTCAACCTCCCCTGGGGCAGCTTGAGGTCCTCTTGTGCTGTCCCTTGTCCCTTGGGAGCAGAGCCCGACCCCCCTGGCTCCAGCCTCCTGTCAGGAGCTGTCAAGAGCCAGAAGGGCTCCCAGTGCCCAGCCCAGGCGGACAATCCCTGCCCTGGTCCTGCTGCCACCCCAGTGCTGAAAGAAGCCAGGATGCTGGTGGCCTTCTTGGCCACCTGAGCATGACTGAACTGCAGCGTAGACAAAGAAACAGAACAGACAGACAATCCAATTGCTACGGGTGCTACACTGAGCATGACCTCCTGCTAATGTCAAAGGTCTGATGAGGCTTCTGCCCCTTCCCTGGTGTCATGGCACCCCTGTGCCCTCTGTGCCTTAGGCACAAAACCAGGGTGGAGCAAATAGAGGAACCTGTGGAATTTCTGTGTCCTACCAACTTTTTCATTAGGTCTACATCACAGAAGTTGCACGAAGCGCAATGTTTTCATTTAGTTGTTCAAGTTACAGCATTATAAAGGATGAGCAATATGTGCTCATTAGTCCTTATTTCCCAATTCAGATTTTTCCAGAGAAAACTGGAGCTTTCATGATTTTTACAGCTGTTGAGACCACAGCAAAATGGAGAAAAAGTGACAAAGTTGTCTGCATCCCTCCAGCTCGGTCTCTCATTCATATGGGTAAACAGGAAGCTCATGAATAATGTAGCTCGAGAAATCTGTTAGCGGTTCTGCTGTTCAGAAACATATGATTAGCATTGCTCTGACTCCCAATAATTATATTCTTGTTCTCAGAGGTCATTGTTTAAATCTGCACAAGGGTGGCTGCATTTTTCTGGAAGCAACTAAGGCAAAATATACACTTGAGATGCAGCACAACACGCCGCGGCACTGCCTCCCTGCTCTGGGCACAGCGCTGGGCAGCCGACTGCTCGTGCCATTAAACAAAGGCTTTGGACAGCTTCTTGATAATAGGCAGGTTTCTTAATTTTCTCCCACTTCAGGACATGCACAACTACAGTAAAAATACCCTGGGTGCTGGGGAATCTTCCAGGAGATGCCCTCTCTCCCTCCCAGCCCTGCAGCCCAGTTAATTCCTCTGCCAGCGCCTGCGTCTTTTCCTTCATCCCACACAAGGCTGGACTTTGTCAGCTCCGGATTCTCTTGGAAGGACCAAGTGACATAAAAATGCTTCTGCTTGCTGGGGACTGCACTCGACCCGGATGGTATAAAGATGAGGGCTTGGGGTATTTTTCTGTCCTGGAGTGGGATCTTTCTGCAATCCATAGGAGAGAGACCTGACCTCAGTATTTGAGACCTCTGAGCAGCGTGCCCAGCAGCACCTGCTCTGACACACACACCTTTGATCCGGGCTGTAGGAAAGAGCTGTGGGTCACAACACCTAGAAAATGTTGTGCTCTGTAACCAGTACCATTCTTTCTACTTTTTTTCCCAGTTTTTCCCATGGGATATCTTGCCTCACTAAATTCTATGATAAGCCTGTTGGGTTTTTTGGTGCGGTCAGAGGCACCGCTCAGCTGCACGCCTACTAAAACTGCAACGTGAATTCATGCTTTGGGCAACATGAATAGTTCATTTCAGTGGAGCACAGCATGATTTCTGTGTAAATATTGTCAATGCTGAGCAAGAGCTCAAGGGCCCTTTAGGGGGCAAGAGGATGGGGCAGACTCTGGTCAGGGGTGCCCAGGGACAGCACAAGGGGCACCAAGGGGCACCAACTGGAGCCCAGGAGGTTCCCCCTGAGCAGGAGAAGCTTCTTTGCTTCATTGCTACGGTGTTCAGAGCAAGGACCCCATCTCTGCAATCCTCATACGTATGTAACACGTGCCTAGAAGAACTAGATGCTGTTCAACTGCTCTGCTATTTGCTTTCACTGGTGCTGCAATTTGTGGATAAGTTATTTAATAATTACCGCGTAATTATAGTTCTGCTGATCCCTGATGAACTGAACGCCACAGACAATGCCTATCAAATGAATCATTACAAATCTCTATAAATTACATGGTGAGACGTGCCAATGCGATGATGAAATCCATAAAAAGTCTACAATTTCTGTAAAAGAAGACTTAATTAAGCTGGAGTAATGGCTGCACAGAGTTTAAGAAGGAGCACGTTGTAAGGTTTGACATCAAACTTTCTGAGAGAAATACTGAAATAAATGCTGCAAGTCAGAGGAAAAAAGAGAGGGACACAACAGTGGGGCTGCATGGGGGTTATTCCAGTTACAAACCAGTCTTAGAGGAGTACAACTGGGGTTCCCTTGCTACAGATGTGTGTTGGAAAACAGGTAGAACAGGAGGCGAACGGTGCCTGGCTCACTGGAGAAGAAGCCATCGTGCAGACACCCGGAGGAGGGAAATGCATTTCTCACCCAGGGAGCTGTTAAAAGCTGAGCTCGGGGAAGAGCAGCCTGCTGCAAACAGCTACCAGAAAACAGAGGCCCTGGGTGCACACATCGGTGGGTTGGAAAATAACAACCAAAGGAGCTTCTCACGGGATCCACTTCTCAGCTCCCGCCAGGGCTTAGATCCACCAGGCTGGGAGAGCTGTGGTCAGACCCAGTAACTCCCCGGTCAGGGCAGTGAAATTCAAAGTATCGGAGGACTCATTGACGGACTGGGGGTCCCACCTCAGAAGATTACACCCAAGCCCCTGGCACAAACTGGAAGCCAGCAGGTTCCATCTGAACAGGAGGAGAAATGTTTTGCCTGTGCGGGTGCCCGAGACTCCCTGCCAGGGCCGGAGGCAGACTGGCCTGGCTGCTGCTCGTGAAGAAGCAGCACAACTCGTGCCATGCTACAGCTTACAGCACAGCTGGCCCACTCCTAGAGTGTTATAGAGGCAGTATCAGCATGCAAGTCCTGAATGTATTCTTTCTGGAAACAGAAATAACTTCTCTGGACATGAAACCCACCCAAACCTGGCTGAGGTGACCCTGGCCTGGCCCCAGCTCCTCTTGGAGTTCCTCCTCAGCACTGAGGACCTACACTGGAGGAGCACCCCCTACATCCCCCTCTCACCGCTTCAGTAACATGCACAACAAACCGGCCAGTTCTGAGGCATGGGAAATGAAATAAATCTTCATCTGCAGAAAGACACCTTGAAGAACGTGAGAAGCGTGGGCAGCCAGGAAGAGGCTATCGGGGAGGGTCAGACCTGACCGACTGTCTTCGTGAAACCAACCACACACCCCGCTTGTTAAACACGGAGAAAATAATCCACCCAGCACTAAATCCCCGGGAGAAACTGGGGATTCTTTAGCTTTGCAGTAAGGTGGTCACTGGAACAGTGGAAAGGGAATTTTACACAAGAGTTGTGTCTTCTTTTTTGACTTCTTTTTTTTTTTTGTATGCAGCTTACCTGAGGCTTTTGGTTCATTTCCTCAATGCTGAGGACAAATCCCCCTGATAAACTCACCAAGCTTCGTTGCCAGAGGAGTTTTGGTTGCTTGCCTCATTGCTCTCTGCTGAAGAGAGCTGCAGAACCTGCTCTAAGGGTCAGAAATTCTCCTCTCCCAGCCTGGATTCGTGCCTGACAGATTCATACCCATTCATTCTTGGACCAGCTTCACCCTTCAGCCCAAGCAGTTATTTTCCCAAGCAGAGCTTTCCTGGGTTGATTTACGTGTTGAAGCCACCCTCTCCCAGACACTGCTTTTGTGCAAATCTTTATTCCTTTCCCTCTGTCAGGTGCCAGATCCAAAGCTCTGACAAACTGGGCAAAACCGAGGAGTTGTCGGCAGCTCTGCAACGAGCTCCGGCCAGAGCCCCTTCTCTGCTCTTCCCCGCAGCGGCTGCAGCTCACACCGAGGACCTGAGGTCAATCACAGCACGTTCCTCCTCGCTCCCCTCCTTCCAAAACTACAGGCTCAGGAAACACAGATGGGCAGAGGGAGAGAATTTCTGTGTCCAAGAAATTGTTCCCCAGTTAAAATTTGATATAAACTGGGGAGCGATGGTTTCAGTCCCTGTCCTGGGAATTTTATTGAAAGTAGCAGAGATTTTGTAGGGTATTTTGTACGAGAGATGTTGACAAATGCCATGAAGAGCTGAAGTACCTTTCTCACTTGCACTGACACTTGTGTGTCCTGGCAGGGATGATCTGCTCGGGGCACGGAGTCACCTGTGGAACAATATTGACAGAGCCCAGGAGCGGTTTCAGCAGCTGCTGGTTGAGGGTAAAAGCTGCTGGTTTGAGCTGAAAGGGCAAGAAGCAGCTTTTCTTTTGCAAACAAAACTGGATGGGCTGCGAAATTCCTCAGGTAGGAGAACAGTGGGGCTGCTGTGTGAGGTACTGAAACTCAACAGGAGCAGGACAAGCAGCGCAGAAACTTTGGCCCTTTTGTCACGTTCTGTCCCAATCCAGACATCTGCACCCAGGGTTGTTTTGCAGAAAGCACGATTTTGCTTCAAAATGTCAACCTCTTGGGTGTTAATTGAAAATCCTGTTTAAAACCAGCCACACTTTATACAACACAGTGCTCTGGTATCAGCAGGAATCTCTTTTCTTACACAGTCAACTCTAGATGAAGAAGAAAGGTGAAGTTCCTTGCGGAAGATGTCGAGATGCACGCAACAGCCATCAGCTGTAAAATCAGCTTGGAAACCATTCAAATCCCCCCTGCTTTAGATAAAACATTGCTGGATCCTGACTCCAACGTGCCTTCTCCACTCTGGTGGGCATTTTCTCCTGGACGTGCAGCACTCTGGAAAGCTCAGCAACAGCATCGGCAAAGGGGCCGGTACCAGATGTGCCTTCTACTGGTTACATAGGTGAAAGCTGGAGGTCACTGCTGTGCTGTGCCCTGGAGTTACACCATGGGATTTGCTGCTTGATTCCTCACGTCCCCCAGTAATTTAAACATTTTATTCTTTTCTCGGAAGAGTGTTTTTTAACTGAGTAAATGAATAGAATTTAAATTGTCCGGTTCTCGGCGTAGTGTTTTATCTTTGAATAAAGTCAGTGAATCTAAATATTGCCCCAAAATCTGAGTCTCTTTTCACTTGCTAATTTATATAAGAGGGTCTGCACCAGCAGCATCACCTCTCTGCGCAGTACAATTCAGACTACCCCTGTAGATGCTTCGTGGCAGCACTTTTTAAAGTCAAGCTATCAGCTTTGTCACTTCTGAGAATACCTCTGGAAAAAAAAGTTCATTTCTGACAAATTCACCACAGGCCTTTTTCACTCTTTCTAAGATTGCAGCAATGTCTAAGCATCTGATGCTAATGTTTTTCGCCCGAGGTTTGGAAAAGCCCTCAGAAGAGTAAGCTTTTATACACTCAATTTATTCTTTAACATCCAGTCAAAATCTCAACGTGTAAACCTGTGGGTGGAATTAAGGGGAACTTTGACTTCTGGTTTAGATGCTTCTTGAAATACCTCAGCATTTTCTTACTTATGCTGCTCAGTACAGAGGGTAATTAGTGCTTATAGTGTGGGCTCACGGAAAAAGCTCTCCTTTTAAAATCTCTGAATCTATTTTTAGCTTTCTTGCAGCCAAAAAAAGAAATATTTCTTTTTTCCTTTCTAATTTTCTTCAGTTCACAAACTGTTCAGACGGTTAGGGACACGCAGCAGCTCTCAGGCAAGTGTAACACAACCCGTGGAGACCTCCTCTGTCTCGGCTTCTTTCTGTAATCTCTAAATTAGAGGACGCTTGACACGACAGAAGCGCACACGCTTTTCAGTTACACATTGCGTGGCTTCAGGCAACTGCTTTTGTTACATAACCTGGAATTTCTCTGGCAATTTATCTCAGTTATGGCATTTTCCAACCTGCTGGACTATTTGCTTAAACACTGAAGGTATTTGGTTTAAAATCTATTCTATGGTCTTCATGAAAATTCTTGATAGCCTTGATCAAAACCCCATGAGCTTTGGTCTCAAGAACTTGTTATGAAAATAAGTTCTACACTTAATATTTTAACGAAGAAGTGCTTTGCATGAAGCCTGAAATTCACCACTGCTTAGCATGAAAGTTCTCTTAGGCTTGTTTTACGAGACAGCTCCCTAATACACCTTCTGTAGAGCAGTCAATATCTCAGTAAAGCCTCTTCTCCGGCAGAGGACAGACAGTAATCACCTTTAATCTCTCGACTGGGATTTATTTACCCATTACCCCTTTATGAACCTCCCCCTCCATTCTGCAAAACTGCTGAGGCCAAGGCTGAAGTCCGTGCTCCCGATCGAGCTGTAAAATGTATTTCTACCATTACATTAGAGCACTTCTCATTTTCATCCCATCTGATCCACGTTGGATCAAATTCTTGGGATTTTCAGTTCTTCTGAAAAGTTAATTTACTTCAAGGTTTGAGAAGAAACCCGAGTTCAGGAAGGGCTCTGGCCACGGGAGCTCCTCGCCCTGGTCAGGGCACGGGCAGCTGCTGCCTTCAGCAGCTGTAAGGAAGTGCCACAGATGACCTTGGATGTTTTAATCATCATAATTAACTGATCCCCAAGATGAACATTCGGACGTGCTTCCAGACATGCTTCAACCTCTCCGATTTACCCAGTTCCGTAGGAATATGTGTCTAAACATTGTTAGCTGTGGTTATAATTGCACAGTTTGAGAATGCAAACACAACTGTCACAAAACAGAACGGAACAGCTTTGGTAAGGAGCCATAGCAAAGATCATGGGGTAGGCTGTTGATTTTTGTTTGGGGTTTTTGGATGTTCCCCCCCCAGCACATGCTCAGGTCTTTACAGCTTCTTCTACATGTCAAGGAGAAACACGTTACTGGCCTTGCTCAGATGGGTTATTTCTGCCTGGTCCCATCTCAGTCACTGCTCGTCTTATAATTCATCATAATGCTCAAGCTGGAAAACAGATTTAGAGAAAATTTCTCTGTAACTCTCAGTAATTGCTACCTGGAGCAGCAGTTGGCATCCGTACGGAAGGATCTCAAACCCCCCGTCTAACAGAATTATTATGACCTACATAAATGGAGCGTTTGGCCGTTTATTTTCTTCCATATGAATATATGAATTCAAGGTGCTGAGTTTTTAACTCTGCTGGGCTCCTCATCTCAGCACTGTCTTATGAAATGAGTCCCCCAGGTGTACTTGTGATGTGAAGAAAATTCTCTGTGCATCATACGTTTGCATTTCACCCTGTGCAGGGATGGGGAGAGAAGAAAGGTTTTTGCCTTGCCTATGAATCCCACTGGGGATGGTTGGAACTTTTCGGAGTTGTCTTCCATGGGGACCGTGATCACTCAATTAAAATACCCTGGATGAATAAACCTTGATCTCAGAGGAAGGTCCCCGAGGAACCAACTCCCAGATTTATAACCCTGCTTCTCTAACTCCCTGAATTCCAACACGCTGATCAGGAGCTGGGTACCTGTCCCATCTCCAGGACAGGTCCTCTCCTGGAGCAGCTGGTCCTGCTAGGCCAACTTGGACATGGTAAACAAAACCAAGGACTTAGACCAGAAACCCCATCACTGAAGACAGAGCACACACAGAGGGGGAAAAAAGCAAAACCACCTTCAGACTCTAACTCAGGAGCTGCTTCCAGCTGAGACAATGCACCACGCAGAGATTTGCCCTGGCTCCCCAGGGGCTGTGCCATGACACCCTCCAGCTGTGAGCCCAGATGTTCCCCACAGCCAGCCCGAAGTCGTAAGCGCAGTGGCTCAGCCCTGTGCCCGCCCCTCCACAACTGACCTGGAAGTTCCCAGGGAGGATTTCAAACCCGCGCCTTGCGCATCACCCCTCCAGACACGGATCTGGGCGAGCAGATCCGGGCAATGGCTGCAGCCCCGGGGGCAGCACTGGAAGGGATGGCCCCAGTGAAAAACCAGGGCTGTGGCACCAGCTCTCTGCACGGGGATGTCACCAGGAGACTCCGGGCTCGATCCAAACCTTATTAAATCAATAAATGTCTTCCGAGTGACTGCAGCAGCCTCGGAATAGGCTCCTAATGAGTACGGGAATGTACATTTACATTTTTATATGCATAGAGATAGATCTATATGCATTTTTTATTATTTTTTTGGTGCAGACCAGCCCACTTAGCTGAGACCCAGCACAGAACTATGCAAATTTAAGTTTGATTTGCTTTGCAGGCCAATATTTGAGAGCTAAAATATTAAAATCTTTCTTAGGTAATTGGACAACAGCTGAAACTGTGGACACAAAGAGAATGTCCCTGGAGAGTATATTTCTTTCTATAAATGTCAAATTTGGTAGGCCAGGCAAAGCTATCGAGCTAAAACTCAGCAGAAACCTGACACATATCCAAATACACCAAAATACAATTTCTCAGTCAATAAAATGAAACTGCTGAGTTTAATGATGACACCAAACTCTATGAACAGAAGACGACTCAAGCAGTCACAGAATCCTCAAATCCCAGCATGTGGGGGCTGGAAGGGCCCTCTGGAGATGCTCTGGTGCCACCCCCCTGCTCCACCCAGCAGGGGCACCCAGAGCAGG
>JANHFX010006860.1:0-21508 GCA_027560015.1 Chloroceryle amazona
GATATCGGAGGTAAGGCTGCCGTCTCCCCAACCCCGGCAGTCCCTTTGTCAGCCGCTCCTCTGGTGCTTACCCCTTGGTTTCCTGCTCTTTCAGATGGGCTTCGCAGGAATCGCTGTTGGCGCTGCCATGGTTTGTAAAATCACATTTCTTTACTGATCTTAAAAATGTAAAATAAACTATTTTAATGTAGAAACATAATAATATATATTTTAACATTTTTAATAGGCCGGCTTGAGACCAGTGTGTGAATTCATGACATTCAACTTCTCCATGCAAGCAATTGATCAGGTTATAAACTCTGCTGCCAAGACCTGTTACATGTCTGCAGGATCAATCGCTGTTCCCATCGTTTTCCGGGGCCCTAACGGGGCATCAGCTGGAGTCGCCGCTCAGCACTCTCAGTGCTTTGCAGCTTGGTACGGGCACTGCCCAGGACTGAAAGTTGTTAGTCCCTGGAGCTCAGAAGATGCTAGAGGTCTGTTGAAAGCATCAATCCGGGACGATAATCCAGGTGAGCACAGGCAGATCATGGCAATACCTGGCCCTCAGTCCTGAAAAGAATGACTGTTTTCCCCTCCTGCCCCATCTGAAACAATAAAAAAATATTGCTAAACCCTAAAATACTTAAGGTTGCTTTACTGCAGCTTTATGCTACTTCAGAAGCACAGAAGTATCTGTTCTTTTCCTCATAGTCACTTGTCTCAATAGCAGTAAAGTAATTTTGTCCTGGTGCAGCTACAGGGCACATCTTTAGGGCTAGTTTGGTACCAATCAGGAAACTTAGAAGTATTTATGAATCTGTCATAAAGGGGTTAAAAAGGATGCAGATGAGTCAGGAGTTGTTCTTGCATATATCGTGTCTTTGTAATGCATTTTTACAGATCATGATATTCTGGTGATAAATTTGGAACATTATTAAGTAAAAGCAGGGCAGTCTTTGTCTTTATCTTTTACAAATATGCATGCAAAACCTAAGACCTTTCTAAAACTTGCAGTTCTGTTGTACAGTAGCAAAAGTTAAATACCTGATCTCATTTAAGATTAATTGCAGCCAATTTTGTAAATAATTCCGCACTGAAGCAGACTGTGATTTATTTATTTATTTTTGATTGCCTCCACAAAGATACTCAAGTCCTTGTTGTCTGGATGGGCTTCAGTATCTTGAGCTAGTCTGCTGCAGTGCTGTCAATCATCAGCACAGTCCTCTGCCTGCAGACGCACTTGTTAATCCAAATATGTTTTCTTCTAGTTGTGATGCTGGAAAATGAATTGCTGTATGGTGTTCCCTTTGAAATGTCTGAACAGGCACAGTCAAAGGACTTTGTTGTTCCCATTGGAAAAGCTAAAATAGAAAAGCAAGGTAAACTGAGTATACTGTTTGTTTCCTTATTAAACCGAACTACTTGGGGGCTTTTTTAATCTCTCAGCCATTCAGAACTCTGCTGTTTTGGGGAACAGAGAAGTATTTAAAAAAATATTCAAATATTTTCATATCCAGTGGTAAACTATTGTTCTGTTGCCCATACAAGGAAGGACCACCTGATTCTCTATGTATCGCCTAAACCTACACCCTTCTAAAGGATTTGTTCCCTAGTATAGAGGTGGAGTAGGTGATGGCTGAAAGCTTTTACCACACCTTAGGACATAATTTTTGTCAAAAATGCAAAGAGAGATCACTGTAGTATTTCAGTGCATTTGTTCATAATTTACCACTGAATTCTATGAAAACCTGAATTGGATAATCCAAAAACTACATTAAATCTCTTTCTGTTCCCTGAATTAAAGGGTAAAGTTTGCATCCTTCTGCTACTGCTCTTCATGCTATACATCTGTTGAATACTTAACATTTCAAATACTTAAATTTACAAGAGAATCCTAATGTGACCTTGAAAGGAATCTGACCTCTAGAAAAAAGCTCTAAACCTTTTTTTTTTTCCTTTTAACACCTTTTCTGTTCTAGGAACTCATGTTACGTTAGTGTCACACTCAAGACCTGTTGGACACTGTTTGGAAGCAGCTGCTGTACTTGCCAAAGAAGGTGTAGAGTGTGAGGTGGGTGAGGCTTCTGTTGCTCTTCTTTTTCTCTGAAGTGGGGGAAAAAAAGCAGAGGGGCTTTGCATTCAAGCTCCGCAAAACTTCAGTGTATTAACTGCAAGCTTCTTGTATATCTGTAAATGCCTGAACAGCACGTGCACTTCATGTTTCTGCATTTGACCTTTTTATCACAAAGCTAAGGCAGAACTACTACTGATTTTCAGATCACCCCAGCTGTATGGGAAGGAGAACAATGACACTACAGATTTGTATGGTTGTATGTCAGTATAGCGGGACTCTCCTATCTGTCATTTTCCAGGAGCCACCAGAAACTGTTCCACACAGGCTCTGCCAGAATAATAAGTGAGAAATTTTACTACCTTTTAACTTGCATTCAAAGTCAGAATAGATGAAAGTGCTAAAGGATACCGCATCCGAACAGTGGCAACTGACAGGCTTAGATCATAACAAAGTTCACACTGTCCCCCATCTTTTTTTTTTCCCTGAGGTTATAAATCTGCGTACCATTCGACCAATGGATATTGAAACGGTGGAAGCCAGTGTTGTAAAGACAAACCATCTTGTAACTGTAGAAGGAGGATGGCCACAATTTGGAGTAGGAGCTGAAATCTGTGCCAGGATCATGGAAGGTACTGAGTTCTGGGATAATCACGTTTATCTCATTCCCTAGTCTAAATCCTCACAGGTTCTTGATAAAGCCAGATGAAGGCAAAGTTGGGGGGGGTTTATCTGAGGAACTTGAGCTCAGCTGTCCTGCTCCAGAGATTTCCACCCTGTGGTTTCAGCATATCTAATGCTGAGGAAGTTTTATCCCAGGATGTGTCTGTGTAAGCTGCAGGGTGGAAACTTTTTGTCTAAACTGTTGTGCATGAAGACAAACAAGCAGGAACAGCTTTCTCAGGAATACTAGAGCTACAGGAACAAAACTGTTTAAATAGATTAAGATTCAGAAATTGAATTGAGAGAAAACTGTAGTCCATGGCAACCTGACAGCTGTCTTCTGTTTCAGGATCTGCCTTTAACTACTTGGATGCTCCAGCTGTGCGTGTTACCGGTGCAGATGTTCCTATGCCTTATGCAAAAATTTTAGAAGATAACTGCATACCTCAAGTGAAGGATATAATATTTGCAGTGAAGAAAACTTTGAACATCTAAGCTGTAAATACATGTTTTAAAGTCCTGCTTTACAAAGTATTAATGGTTTAGGGCAAGTTGTATGCATAACTTTTGTTGTATAGTTACATGAACTTTTGTACAGTGGGGAAAGTACAGTGACCTCCCAGAATATTTATATGGGGTTATCCTCTAAGCCACACTTCATGTAAGAAACAATGTAGTAATGCTTGTTTGTTCAACAGTACAGGTGGGTTAGTGCTACTGTATGTGGAGAAATCCTGTTCTAAATTCAGAGGAAAAAATCCTCCATTTCTGCTTGCCTTGTAATTACCAGACAAACTGTGTTACAGCAGCTGTAGTGGTGGCTGAGTGAAGAACTGCAGCGAGCAAGAGGAGGTGCTGAGACCAGCCTTGCAATGCTGTACAGCTCTGCAGGAGCCCGTGGACGCAAGGCTTATTAAAAAGGTCAAAGAATCAAACTAGCTGCATAAAGCAGCTTTGGAAACCTGCAGAGTGGCTTTAGTTAGAAAAGCACTCTGCTCGTGCAGGAAAGCTTCTGCACAAGAGTTTAAATAAAGATCCTGATCCCCTTCAGTATGTGATGGGAAAACCTAAGTTTTCTTTACTAGCTGCCACATACAGTGATAAAAAAATAAACCTGCCCCGATGCTTTGCTTTTATGTTTTCATTTGTTCTTTTTTAAGGTCATCATATGGGCTAACAATAGCATGGTCAAACTATAGTTCTTATGGTGCTTCTGGATATTTTATTCAGCTGCACAGAGCCTGGGTCTGAAGCAGCAGTGGTGTAGATTGTGTTTGAAGAGGTGGGAAGCAGTTGCAGCAACCTTTGGGCAGATCACCGCATACTGGGGTGTAGCTGAGGGGCTGGTCCTGGCAGAGGGGGAGAGCTCTGCTCGACTTTGTTCAGCAGCTTCTGGTGCAGGGTGCAAGCCGCCAGTAGGAGCGGGTGGAGCACGGATTGCTCTGTGGCCCTTCGAAGGCACCCTCTCCTGGCTCTGCTGGAGAGGAGACACCCACACTGTTAAGTCGGGAGGAGCCCAGCTCCTGTTTCAGTCAAGGGCCAGAAATACCTTTGAGGGTTTTTCTGTTACCAGAAGTGGTGTTGGGTTCTTAAGAAGTCTGGCTTGCAGGTGCAATCCCAGCTGAATACACCCACCACACCCACACTGCTGGAGGAATTCCATTAGCATTTTAATAAAAATGACTGAATATCACAGGTTACATGAAACTTTGTACAGACATTCTCTGCATAGTAACAAACACTGATGTACTTGAATTTTTAAAAAAATGGATTATCTATAATCCTTTAAAGTGCAATTTGTTTAAGGTTTTAAATCAAAAACGTTCTTTCAATAAAGTTTCATCTTAGAATTAACTTGAAGTAACTTTGCATTTAACTGAATCAAGAATAATATCCCAGTGCCCTATTAACTCCCATTTCAACTGTTTCTCACTTAAAAACACTTTCCCTTAAGAGTTACAGGTAGGATGGCCATTTAAACATGTTTAGTGAGACAGCGTTTCTACTCCACCTGCAAATATGGTGGGAATAAGATTTAATTCTCCAGTTCCCTCACCTGTGCAGTATGCTTAAGGGTCGGGGAGTTGGACTATTGAAAACAAAACTTGCTGATTTAATGCAGCAAGAATGAAGATGAGTTACAAGTGCAGGGAAGAGAGCTGAAAAACTGAGCAGGCTAAAACTACACTCTGTAATTTGAAAAACAAATGGGTGAAATAGAAAAAAATGCATTAATTCACCATGATCATGGTCTTTCCTATTTTCAGATTTTTATTTAGCTATATAGAAGTTGCCATACCCCTGAAGCTGTAGCTAAAGAACAGAAGTCCTTGAAACCAAGTGAAAAACGGAGTACTCATCACAGCATGGCAATGCAATTCAGACAAGGCAGTGCTACTACTCAAGGAAAGCTGAAAAGGGGGTAAATGGAGCTACAGCGTGATTAGCTACTCCATGCTGGTGGATCAGTCGCCAGTCAGGAGGGTCTTGTTGCTACACAGCACAGGAGGGGGAGAGGGAATTCAATCCTGATGTGTCCTCAGCTGATCCTGGGAGCACTGTAGTCGCATGTCTGTGTTTTCTTCAGAGTTCCTTTCTGAAAGTTTTGAATGGAGCTGAGCAAGGCTCCTCGGCTTGCACTGACATTGGGCCGTGGGCTTGGCTGCGTTGGCACCTCTGCATTCAGAGGAGGAGGAGGAGCTGCTGGTGGCAGGGGTGGTGGTGGTGGTGCTGGGGGTATTGATGACGTTCCTGTTGAGTTGAGGAGAAAAGATGTACTTTGGTTATGTCAGGGAGGTCCTGCTGCAGAGGACTGCAGCTCTTAGCTGGACTTAGTCAGTCCTGCACTAGTCAAACCATTCCTTGAACACCAGTGGAGCGTGAAGAACAGAATGGATGAAAAATGCCAAAGTGATCAAATCTCTCTATCTGCAGGTGAGTCGTGTCATCTGAGACACCTCTCAAATGAAGCCTGAAGTGCAGAACATGACTCAGATGTGATCTTGCACTCAGGGAAATGGAGATCACTTAACAGGACTTCCCAGCTTTAGCTTCCCTTGTGTGTCCCCTGTGAAGCATTTTGCTCTTTGGGTCATGGACAGGAACAAAGACTGGAAGCAAACCTCACTCTTTACATTACTAACTTACAAAGGACCACATCACTGTAGTATCTGTGAGGCTTGCTTGGTCAGATTATACTCCAATTTTAAAGTAACTGCAGATAGAGTTTTCTGGAAGTGCTCTACACTTCCACAGTACTGTCAGACTTTGTCCAAACATGTACCAAATGCTTGTTTCACAGACAATGAATCACACTCATCTGCCACTCACAGCACTTGCCTGCCTCTTGTGTTCCCACCAGTCGGTCACCTTTGCGCTCTGGCCCTTGCTTTCTACCCTACACATCCATCTCATGCTGGTTATCATGCCTCAGCCTCCATATCCTGAGTCCCTGGGAAGCCAGGGCCCACAGTGGCACATGCAGGCAGCTAGCCCAGCAGCAAGAGCCTGCCTGGAGCTGCTTCCTGGCAGCTCACCTCTAGGCAGGTGGCCTCATTTGCCCCAAACAGCTCTGCCGAACACCCTGATCTTGTGCAGCTCTGCTGCTGCACATTGCACCATCCTTTCTACACAAGTATATTCAACGATCCAGGCAGGCGTTAAGACCAAAGGGCTTCAGAGGGGATTGCTGGTTGCTCCCCAAGACATTCACATGAAGGTGGTACTCCCAGCCCATTGCCAGCTGTATGGGGAATGATGGGCCTGTCTTGTCTCATATTCCAGAATGAGTAGGGGCATAATGATTAGTATCGTAAAGCTATTCAACGGTGAATTTCAACTTCATCATCTAGATGATGAATTATTCCATAGTAAGACTAGAGAGACAACAAAACATGGAAGCACAGACCAGGCTCATCTTCACTCTCCTCCCTTCCCGAGGAAATGCTCAAGTCTAGTAGAAATACCAAAGATCAACTGAAACAATTGAACATGCCTGTTGCATGTGGATCAGCTGCTCTCTTAAATAATCAAAACATTACACAGTGTTAGCACAAAATGAAATAAATTGCATATTGATGCCTTGGGGCCACCTAACTTACCTAAATCTACTTGTTACTCTAGCCAAAGATACACATCAATTTATTACTAGAAATACTGGAAAACCATCCCCTAGGTTAAGAGTCCTCCTGTTTCTCATGTGTGTATCAACTGACAGCAAAGCAAAGCTTGACACTTTGCCACAAGAAGAACAAAACAGAACATCTCAGGTAACCTCTCTCGTGGTTAAAGTGGTCAGAAGGACTGGCGTATCAACAGTATCACCACACTGACCCGATAACTTCTGTCAAAGAGCCAAGACCAGATAAACATAAATTAAAAGGCTTGAAAGAGATGCCAGAATTGCAGGGAACAAAGACAAGATTGTTTTCTGGAATTGCAAGGTAAGGTTGAAGCGACTATGCAAGAAGTTTTACAAGATACAGTAGGGAACAACCATGAAAACAGGAGCCAGGACTATGGAATACAAATACAGTGCTAACATTCAGTGAAGGAAGGTACACATCTGACAGAGAGGGTGGCAAAAAAAACATAAAGTGCTTGGACCACTAAGTATTATTAGGCCAAGGTTCCATGTGTTATCTTCTTATTTTGGTCTGGTTATTTCACAATGGGAGTAGACAAGACACGGAATCAGAGGGAGAGGCCATCTTCCTTCCTGGAAATTTGTTAAATTCCTCAGGAATTAATTAAGGAGTTTCACTATTAGTGAAACTGAGCTCCTGATACCATCCATCATGCAATTAAACTCCTGGAAGACTGATTAAAGACTACAGTAACTCTTGACCCGAGCTCTGCCTTAAAACACAGATATATGCAGGTTTTAGAATGGTACCCGACTAGCTATGAGCGGTACATTTTGAACCTATTAATTAAGAGCACAATTCTGAAGAATCTTCAAAACCATTGATTTCAGTTAATAAAACCCAAGCTGTCCCTCCCTTCTTGACATGAGTGGTGCAAAGGAAATCTTAGTTCACACTTGGGTACTCAGATGCAGTTCCATCTACAGGCTAAATTGTTCTGCACAACAGTGAAATATTTTCCTGTAATTCCTAGAAAAAAAACCCAAAACATTTGAGATAAGGACTCAGTTATCACTAGACCTTGCCAGTACATATGTTGGAAGAAGTTGTCTGCAAACACACGTTTTACTCATTCATGCAGTTGTAAGAATAAAACACTCAAACAAGGACTTACCAAGGGTTTTTACAGGGGCATTTTTGTTAAAAGAGTGTGTTAAAAGGAATAGGAAGTAAATCAGATGCTGTAAACTTGATGCCTGAATTGAAACAAAAACTTAATTATGAATTTAAAGTGACAGTAATTGTGCAAACAGCATTAAAAACTTGGCTGAGAATGGGGTGCAAACAAAAAAATCATTTTAGTGATAGCGTTTTAAAGATGCTGTATTTCATTAAAAAGATCCATAAGGATGTTCATCTCTTTTTCTTCTATTCCCTCCCAATACTAGGCAAGTTCAAGATTTGCATTTGACTTTCCCATACAGAAACAGAGCATCTTTAAAGAGATAAATCAGCATTAGCTTACTTTTCTGAAAATTCACGTTCAAAATGATGCATGCTCTATTGAAGACAGCAGAGAAAGAGAGAGGACACAAGTTAATCATCTGGTTCTTGTGTCAAAGTGAGAAAAACAGATACTGTTAGCTGAAAAGTTAGTATAAAACCCAATACATTCTTATTTACTGACAAATAGGGTGGTAGCAGGTTGACTTTCACATTACATACACAACATATTGCCTGATTCTGAATAAAACCACAATTTTCCAAGCATTATTACACTCAATGAACAAATACAACACACATGCTTTCAGTTGCACACGCCATTATTCAAGCTTTAAAGGATTAAAGCGCATTTAGAGAGATTTAGCAAGAGATCTGCAGAATGATCAGCCATAGGAGACAATCCATTCAGTTCAAGGAATACCTTCTGTTGTGTTAAACCCTGTATTTACACTTAGGCTGCATATGTCAGAGACTCAAAGAAGAGCACTTTCTAAAGCATTCAAATTGTCTTACAGAAAGGTGAAGCGCAGAAAAGATGCACCATATGGGTGTCTATGAAAACATATGTTGTACTGAAGGATTCAGAAAAAAAGGTCACAGAAAAAGACAGCTAAAGTTAAGTACAACTTTTTAACTTTATTCCTGCAGGGAAGCAAAAATGGCACCCTCCAAACTTCTATCTATTGTAAGAGAATTCACTGGTATTATACAGCCATATTGGATTGAGGAGATGCAGTGACATTTTAAATAACCCGTATCACAGTGTCCTGCATCCCTTCTGATTCTAGCAACAGCTCATAGCCACAAAGGAAAATAGCAGATTTTCAAGGAAGTAAAGAATTGTGCAAGTGGAGGGGGAAAAAAAAAATAAATCAAATATTCAAGGGAGAAAGTCAAACTTCAAAGATGTTGTTTAGCCTTATATCTGCAACAAAACCAGCCCAGAACATTCTAGTCAATGAAAAAAGTCCATGAAAACCTACATTTGTAGTAGACACCTTTCCCCTCAAAGCAGGTCACACATTCAATCCTACAGCTGCAGCTGTCTTTATGAAGCCATCTGAAGCTAGCAATCGTTACAATTTTCAGTATGTTTTGCACTGAAAAGTATCCCTCTGTGCAGAGACAGAGCACCTCTCAGTGTGGGAGAAACCCTCCGAATGAGGTTCCTTCCCCAGAGCATGTTAAGCGTGGAGCCCATCCATCTTTGGTCAGTGTCTCTGGCTCTGCACATACCCACAACCTACATTGATCTGGCTGGTGACAGGGCAGAACAAGAGCAAGAGCTTCTGTTGGATACACTTTGCCATGCAGCCTTCATTTTGCCATGGCATCATATCAGCAAGATGCAATAAGATGCCATGATTCTAATGCAACCAGAAAGACTTGAAAGCCTCATTCACCTTTTGAGAGTCATCTCATCACACTGACAAGCAATTTTGGTTTAGAAGTAAACACCCTTAAGTACGTGGAAAGAGAGATACAAGCTATGGATGCTTCACTTGTCACAAAGAAAGTCCTACCATGGGATCAACGAGTCTTTCATCAAGCCACTAATAGCACACTTGCTTAGAATAGCTAAAACTACAACATTGCTGGGGAAAAAGAAACAAAAACAAACAAACAAACAAACAAAAAAAAACCAACAAAAAAAAAACCACAGGCATGCTAGCCTTCTCTTAGAACTAATATCTGAAGTCTCTTCTATGAATTCTACTCAAAAGCATTCCTGAAATGGTGACGCTTGCCTTGACACCCCATCAAAAGGATCAAAGCCATCAGAACTTCCCAATTTGAATGTGGGTAGGGCCACATGCACCATGTCAAATGGGGCTGATCACCACAAGTTCTCACAAGCACACTGGCAGCAAGATGACTGACACTGTTACAATGTGGTTTGAACAACAGAGCTGCGTTTTGAGCCCAAACTTAAGCCATTTTTAGCCACTTCAGCCACATCTACACTTTTATGTGCAGGTGCCTGCATCACATGCTCAAAACTTGAGAAAGGTTTGAGTTAAAATTTAAGTAAAAGGTTATATTGCAGGGAAAAAAAATACTGTTTTCTAAACATCTCTCCATTTTGGACAGGTATAAGGTTTTCTTTTGCATTTTCAGCTACTTCCTTATTAAAGCATAGAGACCTTGAAATAAACCCTCCAGCTGTGAGTCAGCACATCCAAAGAACAGCACTGTTACTGTGCGACACAATAACAGTAATTATCTTGTTTAGACTAACACAGAGAAGTTAGTTCATAAAATATACACTTCAACATACCCTCAACTTGAAGGAGAAATGACTAATTGGAATTGCAGCATTACTGATTTGAATTAGGTCACAGAGACTGCAGTGTCCTTCAAAAGCCTATCCACAGCAAACACAAATTTGATTACAGTGCTTTAATTAACAAGTTGTAGAAAGTTCCCAGGACTAGAAATCGCAGGGCATGAATCACCGTAACAAATGGTGAAGCTATGACTGCTTCTCTAGAAATGTATTCCATTAACATCTTTTGCTGCTAACGTTTGCCAGTGCTCCTCTTCCAGCATTTCATACTGAAGAACATCCACTATCACTCAGTATTCACACTTGTAACCAAACTTTCACAAGCATTTTTATTGCCCACTCAAGCAGATTCTTCACAACTTGTCACCACCCATTCTAAACATTAGCAAAAGTGTCTGCGCAGCAGACAGAATGGGCCAAAAATAATGTCTTATTTTTAACCCAAATCAGCCTCAGGCTTGTTTCTACCAGTTCTACTGGTGTTATCAATGGGCTGTAGCAGAACTGGCAGTATTTATGCAGCCTATGCCAGTGAATTTGTCACACCCCAAATTCCTAAAACTGTATCACAGCAACACAGGTGTAAAGAGACAATACACCTAAACAAGGGATCAGCAAACAGTATTTCAGAGTCAACAGAATATTAACATCAGAACAAATGCATCCTGCAATGTGAGGCCCAGAAAATACTTAGCAAGTAGAAATGTTGGTAGGACTGAAGTAAGCAAGCACTTGTACTTTAAGTACATACACATACACAAATCATTATCACATATATGTCAAAAATGGCTATTAAATAAAAAAGAACAGTATTAAAAGTTTCTCTATGGCCCTCAAAAGAGGCCCCATGCCCACAGTCAGGGTGACACAAGATAAATATCATCTCTGTGTTCCATTTTTGAAAACCACCATCCCTTATCCATCCTTGGGAAAAACACCCTCAGCTGAGGGGGGGAACACAGAGTGGTGTATAAAAAGCAAAGAAAAAGACACACACTGTAATGACTCTTGAACTTACCTGCTGTAGAGGGCGGAGTGGGAGATGATGGAGATGTTAATGGCGAACTCGCCCCAGAGCCTGCTAAATAAAACAACAGTCTAGTAACTAAAGCTGTGACATTAAAATTCAACACAGTTAGACAAGACAAATTGTTGGAAACAAGCCAACTTTATTGACTGAAGATCCAGTCCTGCTTCCACTGAAATCCTGAGAAAGATTCCCATTCACAGGACAGTGTCACTCAGACCCAATCTGAACAGAGAAGCTTTACAGTACAAAGTATCAGAGGATATCCAAACACGTAAGTAGTGCACTCAACAGTATTCCTCAATGGGAAACACTTCTGTTGCTTAGGCTGTTGGATTTCAGCATCCAAATGCTGCTCTCCTTAAGAGCTGTGCCACTGTATGGATGGTACCCCATTCCTCCTTCTAAGAGACGATTTTCAGTCAGTTGCTGTACTCCGCAAGTTACTCTGATAACTGACTATTCCACAGTAGGCTGCTTTTGGACACATTTTAGCCAAGCAAGTCAACTCTGTTAAACTGCAGCAGTACCAACCATTCCTTTCAACTAAATGAAGACCTATCAAAGCCTTTGTTGGTCTAGAGTTTGGCACTGAAGCAGCAATTAAACACATAATTTTCTCATTCATCTTAACACCTTACTACGGAATACAAATCACCACAGAGTTTCTTGCTGAAGGGTACCTTATTAAATGGCCCAAATAATGGACATTATTATTCCACTCAAATATCAAACAGAATGAAGAGACTGATTAATTTTTTTTTTTTTTTTTTTGAGGAATGGGGCACAGAAGAGTGAATAGAATGTTTTAAATTAGGCAGCTGAAAAATCTAACACTGACAATATTTTTAAGCCCTCATTTTTTCTATTACTGAATACCCAAACCAGTGGTGTCAGGCTTTGGGAGTCCAATATTAATGTGTAAACTGATGGTGACCCTGAATGTTTTAAGCCAGAAAAAGACAGGAGCAACTAAAACATTGACATAGTTGTGTAGAAGCAAGCTCTTCTCTCTGTAGTTACCTGAGTTATTTGAATTGCTGTATTTTGCTGACTGTTCTTCCCCACTTTCATAGGCAGAGCGTTTTGACTTCTTTAAAATGGAGCAGAAGAAACAGAAGATGAAAATGAGTAATTACTTTTCATGATAAAGATTGAACAGCCTGCCACTGTATCACACACGGTTTATCAATTCCCAGTATCCCTCTTCCCCACACGCAGCACATGCTGCCATGATGACAACAGCAGAAAGGCTGTTCTGCGCTCAAGTATCTCCAGGCAAGCAACCAGGGCAACTTCAACCACAAGGGAAAGGCAGAAAACTGACCCACCAAAAAGGAACTGAAATGCAGACAGCATGCTGCAGGAGCAGACTAAAATAGTCTCCAATACCCTCAGCAGGCAGCAGCACAGGTTGTCATATGAGATGTTAACTATGACTGTTTTCATACAGCAACCTCAAGCAGGTTGCTTGTATTCCTCAATATGCAAGTCAGATACTATTGTAACTTCAATTTCTTGGGAAGTTTATTGCTTAGCTACAGAGGTGAAAATAACCAGGAAGTAGTAGAGAGAAACAGGACAGGATAGAGCCATGTACCCGTGGTTGTGATTGCCAGACATTCAAAACAGATACACATCTTTTTCTGTGTGAGAAACCTATCTAAAAGATTGCTTACTTTTCGTGCTAAGATTTTCCTTTTCTTTTTTTCTTCTTCAGAGCCATGATGAGATCGAGCTCTTGTCAGCCTTCTGTGCTGGTGAATCTTCAAAATGAGGGGAAAAACAGAAAAAGACCATGTTAAGATCTTAAATATTCTCAAACAAGGCATATATCTGGGATACAAGAAAACACACTGTAGTCACTGTGCATGTTTATTTTTCTTTTTTCATTTTTAGTTTTTATCCTCTGTTCCTGGTAGAGGATGGAGCCTCACACTGCAGTTAAAATGATCTTTTAGTTTAAGAGACACTGCCTGTGAAGCTGCATCACTTAAAAACAGTGAAATGCCACACAGTCAACAGCTGTTTAACAACAACTCATACTGCATTTTTGGGTAAGCAAATCTGTTGAAGAAAGCCTTTATTACTCAAAATCACTTTTGAGTAAACACTCACTTTCCCCATGTAAAAATGGCAAGATAAAATGGAATGTCTGTAGCAAAATAGTAAAGAAATGCAGACATTACCAATTTCTGTTCTTCTGTTAATCGCTTTTCTATGCAATCCTTGGAGATTTTCAATGCCTCTTTTAGCTTAGAAGGAATCTAATACAGAATAGAGAAAAAAAGAACAAAACATGATAATGGAAAACACAACTTCACCACTCAAAACTCACCATTCATCTGATTTTGTTGCTCAACTAAACCTCCAAGTTCTGGCACTATTCCCTTAGTGAAGGAGGATAAAAAGGACCCTAGATGCACATTTTCCACTCCAAACCCTAGCTACTCATCTAACCTCAGGGACAAAAAGCCACCAAATAATGGAAGGGATACTCTAATGGCAGGGATAGCTAACTAGTTTGTATTTCAGTCACACCCCCAAACTGCCACAAGGCTGTCAGCACAAGATACATGGCATGTGCCCTTTAGAAGTCCTCTGGGGCAGATCCCTAATGGGAGCAGAGGTGGCTCTCCAAAAGCCCCAGCTCTGCACCACTGGAGCTGTCAACAATGTGCTGATGGTCTCATCTAGCAAAATCGGTTTCCACAGGTCTTAGTACTTTGTTTCCTCTCACTACAAGGGACTCACATTACTTAACAGCCTCTGCTCAGATAGAGCTCCATCATTAGTCACACAAATGAGCTCCAGGACAAGAATTGCACTTGAACACTCATAGGTCACACCGTGCTCCCCTTTTGCAGGTGGCATAACATTCTTGGGTACAATTCAGCAAAGGAATCCAAATACTGATCGCAACAGCCATAAAGTCAAATAAACCCAGCTCTCCTCTATCCTATCTGTCAATCAGTGTGTAGCTACCACAGCCTGGCACTTCCACAAACATCACAAATCAATGTTCAACTCTACCTTAAACTGTGGTTTCTCGGAGTTTGTTAGCAGGACGTCACTGAATAATCTGTGAGTGGATGAAAAAAAAAAGAAAATTTAAAAAAGGGTCTTATTCCCAAAAGACAGGCAGAACCAGAGTGAGAATACTACTGGTACTGTTCACCTAACACCCATTTTCTCCTTTTCCTTCTCTGTTCTCATCCCTAGGTCACTGTTTGTTTTTTCCCCACAGGTTTTCACGTACTGCTTTTTATTTTCCAGCTCAGCTGTAAAATTAGCAGAATCCAACTTCTGTAGCCACTACCAATAGCAGTGTAAGCAAGCCTGTCTGAAGTATTCTGAAAGTTGATAGAAAGGCAGAGAAGGGTTCCCCTAAAAAAGAACATCTTTTCCTTAAAAGTATACGGATTCTTTAATGACAGAAGACTACCAGGGACTTTATTTTAAATTCCACCTGAAAAGAGCAATGATTTTATTTAAAAAAAGAGCATGACAATTGTTTTAGGATTAACAAGAATCATATGAAAGATAATGAGTGAACCTAACATTTGAAAATGCTGCTTTGGCATGGGGGTTGGACTAGATGATCTCCAGAAACCCCTTCCAATCCCTACCACTCTGTGATTCTGTGTAAATACCTGTGAAAATATTCTTGTCCGTACTCTGTCAAAGGCAACTAAAGCAAACATTGTAATATTTCAGTCTCCCCTCTATGGTAGCAGCAGCAACAGCATATGTGATTAATCTTTCACCATCCAAAACAAAGACACTAGAGGGCAATGTTAATCTGAAAATAAAATGGTTAGTCCATTTCAAGATACTTTGCTCTGGAGAACATACTAGAAAACTGTCCCAGAAAGAGAGATCTCAAGCCTGTCTCCAAGATAAATAGTTCAGAGATCTTTTGTTGCTGTTCACTATGAAAGTTATCACAGACCTATACTAGAGAAAACAAATGCAAGTCTAGAACCAAGTTTATAAGAATAGTGATCCTTGGAAAATTCAGAAATAAAGCAATCTTTAAAAGACATCAAAAAAAAACCCAACAAAATAACCCAAGAAAATGCCCTTGTTTACAGGGCATTTTTCTGACCCTTTCTGATTACATGTCCTTGCAAAATATAGCAAACTCATAGTTTATATGGGTTTAATATTTAAATTACACTAATTGCTTAAAATTATATTAATTGCATTGCACACCTACATAGAGTACTTCTGTGAAGAGTACTGGTACCAAGAGAATGTAGCATAGTATCACAGGATGTAGTATAATATCCTACATATCAATCACACTGGCCGTGGATTGTTCAACATCTTTTAAAACCTGTATATTCTTGTATTCACAGAGTTTTCTTATCATAGTTCTCTCCTGCTTACATTCTTCACTCTACCTCCCACCTCCCTGAAGAGCAGAGGATGGGAGGAGTAGAAGGAACTGAAGGCTGAGACAAGCCCCTTCTCAACCAGGAGAATAGGAATCTTGGAGCACGCTCTACATGTTCTGCAACCTGTACACTGTGAGATCAGACCCAGATTTAGGTAAGGGCTGTCATTTATAAGGTGGTGACTCTGGCACCTTGTATTTAGAAAAAAATAAAAGAACCCCCCACCAGGAACTGGAGTTCTATGCTCAGCATGCTGGTGAAATGTCACAGCACAGTGACAGCAAACAATTTCCCTGGTAACATTGTCTCCTAATTGCAGGCAGGGTGGCACTGCAGACTGGTATGATTCCCAGCTCGGTCATGCACTGCCATTGTTCCCTTTCTGCACCACGTACCTGCCCTTACCACTTCACTGCAGCACTGGAAGGACAGCCTGCAAGGAAATCTATTTATTCTGTCTATGCCAGAATCCCTAAGCCAGCCATGAAAGAAACTAGACAGACCATTTACACAACATTTCATACCCAGACCCAGTCTAAATGTCACTGCTGAGCAAAGCAAGAGGTATTTAGCCAGTCATAAGTAAACTGACAGCAAAAGCTGCTGAAATAGGTTCTGAAGGAGACATGCAAATACTCCTTATTCTAAAGGCTTTAAAACAATCTGTAAATTACCTTCATCATGTTTGCACTACTTGAATAACTGGATCAATTCAAACCATAGCACCATGCTAAATTAAATGCATCCATAACAGCTCCAACAGACCAACAGACAAATGTTAAATGCACATCTACCGCATTCACAATGAGATGGGTTCTATTAAGCCTATCAATTTTAAAGCTTCGTTTGGGATACATTAAATATCCCTCAGAACAAGGAGCAAACCTTTCTAAAAGGGAACAAGAGCAAAAAGGTTCTTCCTCCTAATATAATTAAAAACAATGCTCTGAGTACAAAACAAGTAAAACAAGACTTACGGCATCTGTAAGAGCCGTGAAACAGTTGGCATGCCATTCTTCATAGCTTCACAGGTCAGAATGGATTCCAACACAGACACTACCAAAGAAAGAACAAGAACGAACACATTTTTGCACAGCAGGATAGCAAATGATTTAGAATGAATGTCTGGCACTGCTGTGGGACGTTCCCCTTAGTATTGCATCAACCAAGCAGTGATGAAGCTGCCTGGCATGTGTTTTTTATTATAATGTTACTATTACACATAAAAACTTTCCAAGAATGTTAGACATGAGGTGAGGGAATCCAGACATCTAATTATTTACTGTGCTTTGTTTTATCACTCAGTTAAGGGAAAAAAAAAAAAGTAAAATACAACTACATATATTTCAGGAAGGCTACATTTTCTATTTTTACAAATTCCCAACTAAATTTTTCCAGTCACGGGCTGTAAAGATCTTAGGCTGCTAGTACACGGCACTTCAGCTGAGGTAAAAGGCAGGAGTATCGAGGCAGCCCAGGCTGACATTTTCTTAATTGTATACTAACCAACAAACACTGATGGTGCAGGGGGGAAGCTGTCTACTGGAATCGTATCTGGAGGTCTTCCATATGTCATTTCATACAGTAAGTGTCCAAAGCAATGTACATCAACACCTTCTAAAGTCTGCAGAGGAAAATAAAAACACAACTTGCTACAACTAATCAGTTTTCAACAACTGTTTGGAAAACATTATAACCCATTAAAGAGTGGTCTTGCATTTGAAGACAGAAAAAGGGAACCATTAAGACAGTTCTGAACCAACAACCATTTCCCTGCTTATGCCCCAAAAAAATCTTTATGCCTCGAGCTAAAGAAGCTACTTTCTTTATGTATATATACAAATGGGATAGCACTATTTTCTGTAATAACACAAAGTAGTAAACACATAGCAGTTTAGAGAGCCATACATTGATACGAATCACAGCCAAGCACATTTTCCTAGCCAAGTCAAACAGCAAAGACTGAGATTCTTAATATGATCAGCTGTCATTTTACAGGGAGGTAGATAAAAAGACAGCAAAAATTCACAAACTAACCAACCTAGAAGAGTCTCTTTCATTCC
The DNA here is from genome assembly GCA_027560015.1 of Chloroceryle amazona. Lineage (NCBI taxonomy): Eukaryota > Metazoa > Chordata > Aves > Coraciiformes > Cerylidae > Chloroceryle > Chloroceryle amazona. The sequence goes on from JANHFX010006860.1 coordinate 18,082, forward strand.
TCCTTGGGTTTGTACAAGCTGTACATACATGCTAAGCTCCCAGAAAGCATGTTTCCCAGATTTTTGAATCATGTTAAAACAGAAATGGCTTCTCTTACTGGAAGAGTCTTGGAGCTTTGATAGCACTAACAGATTTGGACTAACTATGAGCTTTTTATTGTTTCTTTGACAACAGAATAGAACTTGTTTAGCAAGGTCAGCAAGTAGCTGTCTCGTGATGCTGTACGGAATTTATTACAATGAGCATTTAAAGGCAGGGCAAGATGCTGGCTGAAAGACTGCATCACTGCGACAGGGCAAATTTGGATTTATATTTTTGTAGGAAGATAATAATTTGCATTGCAAGCCTGCAGTTAAGAAACACTCTCGAAACAAATAAAACCCAGCTTTTAACAGCTAGATGTCTGCAAGCATCTAATCAATTTTCACAGTATTCACCCAATACAAGGCTGATTACTGCTCCCAACTAAGACCAAGTAATAAGCTGTGCTCACTGTACAGACATAAAAGGGAAAAAAATGTAGTAGACAATATGTGCAATCCTATGAAATACAAAACCAGGGTGGAAAGAGATCTTAAACCAGCTGCAGTTTACCTCTATTTGTGCCAGCACTGCTGTCACAAAAACACTCATGTGCTCCCCTCCTACCTGCTTACCTTTGGCTTCAGCCTCACTCCAGTCTGCTGCAACAACATTGCTGTGCAGCCAAACAGTGATTTGAAGGAAGCAGAAAAAGGATTTGAGAAGAAAAGCTCAGATTAAAGAAAAGAGAGAGGTATGGGTTTTTTTTAATTCTAGTCAGTTCTCTACAAACAGAAGTTGAGGATAAAGGGATGCAAAAAAGTCAGCTGAATTAATTGAAACTTACATTTATTTTCCTAAACTGTGAGAAGTATGACCGATAAAATGATGGAAGTCCCAACAAGGAATTTTCTAGATCCAGTAACTTGCAGGTGTCCCCATCCAACATCACATTGGCAGAGTGAAGATGGCCGTAAGGAAATCCTTTCTCGTGCAAGAATTTTAATATCTGAAAAAATCCAATACAGAAGAAGTGTCACAAGATGCTCTGATGATCTCCAGATCTTAAACACTCCAGTACTAAAGCAGATACATAATAAATGAGGCCTCTCTTTGGAATGCTTGCTTAACTTCATCTTCTGTCTCCATTATCTCACAATTCCTTTCAATTTCATTTGTAATATTTCTCACAAAACAAACATCTCATGCTAATCCTCAAAGCAGGCTTATAGGCACCTTCCAAAGCGATCTGGAAACTAAAATTCATAATTCTACTGAATATTATGGTTTAAATATAAATAAATATTCCATAATGATTAATTTATGGCACATGTTCTGCAGGCTAGGAATGACTTATTTCCTTTTTTCCACAAGGGAAAAACAACACTATCACCTCTCTCCCACTTAAACTCCACACATACCAACTGCCTTTTCTTATTTTTAGTCAGAAATGGCCTCACACATACCTATCTAAATTCAACTCCCAGCAACTAATCTCAATTTACATTTAGCTTTGACATCTGATGCTGAAATAAATCTTGTGTGCTCAAAAGTTTGACTACTTTTTCTAGTTAAAACAGTTGTCCTCAAAAAAAAAAATCATAAAGTCTGGTAAACAGCGAAAAAAAAATACCTCTAATATTTGCCTTCCATATGTTTTTATTTGCTGAAGTTCAAGACCTTGAATTTTTTTAGGATTGCAATACTTCTTCAGGAATGGGTCTTTTGGCTTTGCCTTTAAAAAGAAAAACACGTATCAAGTATCACGCTCAGAAAAGTCAGTAATTGTCTTAGTTTGCTTAGCAATAGATGGTAAAAAGTTTTATAAATGACAGACTATTGTCATACTAGCAAACATTCTATCATTTGATCTGGGAGGCAGTGGGGAGACATTACCTTATAAATAAGGTCCTTCAGGGTCCCCTTTTCACTGAATGGTCTAATAACCAGTGCTGAAGATTCATTGGCAGTGGCAAAAGTGATTTTGTATATATAGGGATGCTGCCAAGAGAAGAAACTGTAGTAAGTTTTAGATGATAGATTCTGTAATTCATTTTTGCTTGATTCACAAGTAAGAAAAGATCTGCCTGAATTTTATATTTAAAGTAATAAACTGGATTCTGTAAGCGACATTTGCTCAAGTTATTCAGTCATAACCTGGAGTAAATGCAAAGAAAAACTTCACAAGGACACTGTTCCTTTTCCACGTAAATTAAAAAAAAACCAACAAACAAACCAAATAATCTTTTAACAAAATACACTCCATTATCACTTATACAGAAGCAGCTTTACTGCAGGTTTAAGTCTAATAAATTGATTCACTGTTTTATACAACATAAGTTTTTATGTATTCAGAAATTATTACAACAACTTCACACAGCTTTGTTGGAAACAAATTACACATGCAACATATAAACTAATCCAAATTCCTAGTTAGGAAAAGACCCCTTGTCCATATCTTATTTTAATCCATCATTTTCAGTCTGGATCAAGGGTTGAGAAACTCTGCTTTTCAGCCTCTTCTGTTGAGTGCATCTGCTGAGTTCCAGGACTGCACAGAGGTTTACCAGTTTAAATACCATCCTTGGGGTGCGTTTCTCTCAAAAGGGGAGACGGATTTTCTCACAAGAACTGGCTGGGCTCATTGACTGAGCTTTCATCTAGATTCAAAGTGGGAAAGGGAAAAAAACAGGTTCGCTGGAAACAAAGCTGGGACGTTTGTGGGCCACTGTGCCAGCTCCACTGCTGTTTCAGGGGAAGTAGGAGACAATGAGCCATGTGATGGGGAAGATGCAAGAGCTACCAATGAGCTTGGACTCACAGTAGAACATCAAGTAGATGCGAAGGAGGGGATAACGATGCCATCAGGCCTTCATGTCACAAGATGAGGGACAACACACCAGGGTTGGAGGGATGGGGGGCTAGTAAGGAACTTTACCTCATTATCCTGCAGCACACTGGGGACATAGCAGCACAGCCAAAATCTGATGGAGATGAGCCAGGGGCTCCTGTGATAGTAGCAGCCAACAGGGAAACCTTAGGGAAACACCTCAAGGGAATGAATGGGTGTTTCTCTGGAAAGGGCACACAGCCAACTGCCCAGCTGAAGGGCCTCTACACAATCACACACACCATGGGCAACAAACAGGAAGAGTTGGAAGCTACTGTGCTGGGGGAAGGCTATGACATAGTGCCCATTACTGAAACCTGGTGGGAAGAATCCTATGACTGGAGTGTAGCTATCGATGGCTACAACCTATTCAGAAGGGACAGGAGGGGAAAAAAGGGTGGAGGTGTTGCCGTCTATGTTAAGAAATGGATCATAAACCAGATTCTCCTAGAAGGTCTGGTAAGGCACATGGAGGACAGGGAGGTGATCAAGGACAGCCAGCATGGCTTCACTAA
>JANHFX010006860.1:21608-40435 GCA_027560015.1 Chloroceryle amazona
GAAGTTCTTTACCATGAGAGTGGTGGAGCACTGGAACAGGTTGCCCAGGGAGGTGGTTGAGGCCCCATCCCTGGAGAAATTCAAGGTGGGGCTTGACAAGGCTCTGAGCAACCTGCTCTAGTTGAGGATGTCCCTGCTCTCAGCAGGGATGTTGGACAAGATGACCTCTAGAGGTCCCTTCCAACCCAGACATTTCTATGTTTCTATGATTCTATGATCCTTTTCAGCCAGTCTCTCACACGCTGTCATCATCAAAGAGAAACTCTTTCGAGTTAAATGACAGTTTTTCAGAGATGCCTACTGCATTTATAACACAGCATCGCACAGGAGCTTAAATTGTACAGCCTCCATTGTACTTCTACTAATATATTCCTGCCAAGTTCAAAGAACTGGAAAAATAATGACACTTATTCCACTGCCTTATCCGCTGCTGCCTGAGAATATCCCCACCACATGGATTAGCAATTAGACCTAAACAGCACTACTCTGACAGCCTAAAAGTGTTGAGGAGCTGAAATAAAAGCTCGTGATCTCACAATACTGCATAAGAACAAAAAATACAATTAACCGCAAGTCTGAATCTCCTCTAATAATCCTGCACTATTACTGTTTGTGCTGAGAACCTGTTACCTCATATTATGTGGGAAATGTAATTAAAAGGTTTGCACATCTTTAAATGAAAGCAACTCTAAAATTGCAAACTATGTCTACTCAGCTACATGTGCTTTTGCAAGATCAGTCCTTAACAAGCACAATTTAAAAGCCTCCAAGTAATACTCACAGAACAGGAGGAAAGAAGTTTCATGGCATACTGTAAGTCTTTGTCCGACAAGTATTTATCAGGGCCAAGATCAGCCTGGAAATAAATAGGAAAAGAATGGCATCATAATAGAAGCTGCATTCCATAAAGAAAAAGTGATCTATATTCTGCTTACACAAATTAAAACAGCTGCTTGAAGGTATATTTTGAAGAGCAAGCAAGGAAATTACACATACAGAATGAAACTTGAAGAGGCTGAATAAGGCCACGGTTTTACAGTGCAAAGCATTGGACCATACATGGATCTTGTTGCCTCCTTCCTCCCCCAGATCTTACATGCATTATTACCACTGAATGAACTCTGCCAACCCCAAACTGGGGGACTGTGCGCATTGTGAACTAATAACCCTCCACCTTCTTCCTCTCCAGCAAAAACAACTTCCCTCATACTGCAGGCTTTAGTGATACCTGCTCTCCAGTGAAGTCTCACAAACAGCTAAACTCCTCTCATTAGGAGGGCAGCATGCAGCACAGGAGCATATGCAAGTGGTTAGTAACAACAAACTGCTTGGTGTCAATACACATCTACCTTAAAGGAGCAATTTGTGTCCCTTTCACCTATTAGTTTGTCAGTACAACTGAAGATCCAAATAGGAAAACCCATCACTTTAGGACCACCTTGTTATTTTCAGTGAGCATATTTATACTACAATCAACAGCTAAAGGCTTGCAACTAAAGAAACCCAAAGTGCAGGAAGGGGAACAAATGACCAGGCACAGAAACCTGCAGACTGGACTTGCCACCAGAGGAAAGAAAACCAAGAAGGTCCCACACCACACATCCACCTAAGGGCTTTCAAGGGTCTTTCAAAGCCTGAGCTCTTAAGTCTATCTCTCTCTCACTCATGCATGACAGTAAATAGAAATGAAAAAAGCCAGGTTCCTTAAGAAAGACTTGAGCAGGAGACAAAAACATACATACCCAGCTTAACACTAGCCGTTCCTTTGGTTGATTCTTAATCTTCATTAAGAAGTATTTCTTACGTATTCGCCAACCTACAAAAAAAAGAGGCAGCAGCAGCAGCTTTAATTAAACACTACTAAATCACAGAGCTTGCAGACAGGACAAGTTCTATAACCAAAGATAGTACAGCAATCTTAGAACTTTTTTTTTTTTTTTTTTTTTTTTTTTCCCAAAATATAAAAAAATACAGCAAGTTTTCATGCATACATACTCTTCTCACCTATATCTTTTAATGGTTCTACCACTTCCCACTTTGGCTCTGATCGGAAGAACATCGAAACATGCTGTAAGGCAATTTCTGAAAAGAAAAAGGAAAAGAAGTTTAAAAAACAAAACAAAACAAAACAAAAAAAAAAAAGGAGAAACATGTTTTTAAGAAACTATACGATGTAATTATCCACATATTAGGTAAGGTTCAAAGCCCGAAGGAAGCCTGCAGGAATTCAGACTGAAAGTCAGCAAAAACACTTTAAAAGGATATCAGATAAAAGGCTCAGTTAAAGGGCATTTGCATTTTTAACCTGATAACTCAAATCCAGAGGGAAAACAGGGAAAGCACTGCCTTTGGAAAACTTAGCTTACCAGTCTGCATTCTATCTGTGCTAGATCTATTTTTCCAAGTCTAAATCCAATGATCACAGCTAAGATTTCCCTCGCCAGGTGTACACTACATTAGGTCATAAAGTGTTCCTGACACGTCTGTAAAAATGCTAACTTTTACATTTCTTTAATGTGCATCTCCATTGCTAATAGTACATGTAAACTAACAATTTCTGTTTCACTATGTGTTATTCTGCCTTTTCCTACACAGGCAGTGGTATTTCGCTAGATGCCACAAACCTATGCACATTTCAGGGGTGTGGAGGGAGGACACTTTTCTGGTTACTGAACTCTCCCACAGCTGGGAGCACAACTGGTATTTGAGGACAAATCCCAGTGAGCAGTAGTGACAGTAGGGGAAGAAAGGGAATCATGCCAGCAAGGAGTTTTCTCTAACATGGCTCATCTTGGCACAGAAACACAGCAATAAGGTAAGGATACGCTGATCTTTCTGCACTGTCTTCTCTATAAGTATGCTAGGGAAAGGAGAAATAACAGTGCAATAAGTATCAGCTCACTGCTCCAGCATTTAAGAAATGACAAACTTATGGGGTCTCCAACAACCACAGGCAATGAGTTGACTGCTACTAACTTCCCAGCAACTTGAAGTGTCAATGAAAGCACTCAAAAATAACACTGAAGTCACAGTGTCTCCTCAAGGATTTAAATTGCTTGCTCAGCATTAGCCAGACAAACTGCGTCCTTAAAGAGTTACTAATAATTTACAACCCCTACACAGCTTATCATAACATCCGGGAAATGTTCTTTGCACTTTGAAGCTGCAAACACAAGAATGTTACATAAAGGGAGAACAAAAAGACAAGTAGAAAGGAAGCAGTAAGTTCCTGCTTCAGTAGGCTCTGCTTTTATGAAAACAAGCTTTGCATTTTGCAAAGAGTCAGTTCAACCATGAAGTAAATCTGCAGAGTGGGTTTCATCGCTAACAGGAAGTTTTTTTCAGTCTGTAAGGCAACTGTTGAATAATTTCTAATGGCTGAAGTCAGACAAATTCAAAGAAGAAACATTTAATAATGAAGGTCACTGGGATATCATTCTAAGAGATTCAGTGATTTTCCAGTATTTGTGGGGTGAGGGTACGTGACTTATTCAAGACTTGAAAAAATACTCAACCTAGCTCAAACAGTTAATTCTAGGAAGTCTCACAACCCAGAGTGCTAGACAGGATGACCACAATCGTTCCTGTTGATTTGAAAAATCTCAGAAGCATGACAAGCACAAGATTCAGTGTTCAGAGGATTGTCTGCTTTAACAGAACACAGAGCTGACAAACTTAACTCCACCTTATACTCCCCCCATTTATTACAAACTGTGAGAAAGTACCTGGTGCTCTCACCAACCCCCCGCCCCCAAGTTCTACTTCTATAGATCCTGACCTTCATCACTCCTCTGTAAAATAATTCAAATATTTAGATTTGACAATCACAGCATGATTCACGCACAGAGCTGGTGAACCACCATCATAACTGATCACTTGCACAGTGTGATAATATTGAAGGCTGCTCCCCCCATCCACCACCCCCATCCTTGCCAGCATTAATGGAAGATACACGCACACGCTGAAGTGAAACTGTAATGCAGTTTTGCAATTCCTCACTTACCAGTGTAGTTTACAGAATAGCTGTTTGGGTCCAAGAATTTTTTTACCAGTTCACAGTTGGACAGTATGTGATGGGTAGTGATGACATCAAGATAGGCCTGGAGTCCCTTCTGTCTTTCAGCTATGAATTCACGCTCCATATTTCCAATCAATTTTTTTGGAGGAAGAGGTAGACTTAGAGTTGAGATCTTAAAAGGAGAGAAAAAATTACTAACCTTGCTCTCAAAATGCCTCAGGGATATAAACTAGGAACCCAGAAAGTAAAAGACTCTCAGCAGCAAGCTAACTATTGGCTAACTCTTTTTGTGCTGTGTATATGCAAGTTTTCATGGTTTTTCCAAGTACTGTTCTCACAGTGAGCTAGTGAGACAACAACTCACATCTCACTGTGGAGAGATTAGTAAGTAGAACGATACTGAAAATGCGAGGATATAAATTTTTGCTAGTGAGTCACATGTTTAAGATGACTACACACAAAACTTTCAGATACTAAATGGCTACAATTTTCAGTCAAATCCTTTTCATGGCATACCTCTGCCACAGCACAAAACCAATTCACACCTTACCATTTTCTCTGGGCAAGATTTATGCTATCTTATTTCATCAAGTGCAGATGAATAACTTTCCTTTGCCTCTTCTGTCAGTTACCGTCAGTATTTTAAATCTGTAATTTCAACTATGGTACAACTTTTCCATTTTCTCTTCTGAATTTGTTGCTGTACCGTTTTTAAACAGCTACACATCTTTCAGCCCAGAAATAGCTGTAATCTGCCAGTGGATGTGCAATAGTTGTTTTATGTTGACATAAGTGATCCAAAACTTCTGATAAAATCAGAGAAATACTTTGAAATAGGACAGTAAAAAAATATACAGAAATTCAAAGCCTTATGTAAGTCAGATCAAAGAGATCATCTTTAGTGTTTCAATTATGTCATGAGAACTTCCAGAATAAATTTTTTGTGTTAACACATAATTGTCCTGCAGATGAAAGAACCTGCCTTGGGTATGCCGAATCTCCCTGGGAGTTGTCTTTAAGAAATGTGTTTTGCGGGAATCAATCACACCAGATGCAATAACCTCATTTCAAAAGCAAACATTTCACCAGAGAGAAGACAGGGACTTTTGGTGTTTGAACAACTTTCATTTTAACTAGCGGTAAAAATAAACAATTAGTTCAACAAACCAGGACAGAAGTAGAAATTCTTTTCTTTACATCCTTCTTTTGAACACAGTAGTTGTATCCCCACTAACCTTAGCACTTCTACTTCTCCAGTTTCTGACTGCAAATCATGAGCTGAAAAAGAATGATTACTACATCTGAATTGCAGAAGATGTTAATAAAAATAGTGATAAAGATCCTACCCACTGAGGTCCTGACCTTGCAAAGAAGTTGCATGCTTTCAAACACAAGCAGTACTCCTCAGTGGCCCCAGCTCAGCACTGGAGCCAGGATGTGCTTCACCACAGAAGAACCTGGGAATTAACATTCTTATCTTCAAACCACAGCCCACTCAGGAATGTCTGTTCAAAAGCTACAATAAAATGCTTCACAAAAGCCAGATACCTTGCTGCAAATACTGTACCAATAGTTCACTTGATTGAACAGAAGAGCAGCCAATGATCCCTACACATCTCTGCCAAATAAGCAAAGAGGAAGAAATGCAGGACAGTCTGGAAGGGGCTTTTCAATCCAGTACACAGCTGAGAGTTCAGAGAACCTGGCTTGAAACTTTCTGATGCAGATCAGGGTCACAGGTATACACCAAGGTGTTTGGTAGGACTGCATGCCCCTAGCCTAGACAGTTTTGAAATTCTCAATCCTTGCCATTATTATATAGGTAGCAACAGATTAACAGCAGAAAACTTGCATTCCAACCCAACTGCAGCTATGTGTTCAAACACAACCACTCAGACCGAGAGGTCAAGTATACCACAAGAACTAGTGGGACTTGGGGTTTTACACCCACAAGAAGCTCCAGCAGTTTTTCCAGCAACATTTTAACTTTGAAGAAAGGAGACTGGGGTTTGGTACTTTCTTACTGCTCATTGCTTTATACTGCTTTGGGGGAGGCTGGCTTTTTTGCTTGGAGTTTTGTTTGTCTATTCTAATTTCAACATACTGAAGACAAGAGTTTAAAGAGCTTAAAAATAAGTCTCGGACTCTGAATATTGTGATGAAATATTGTTGCATAGAGGTCTGGATGGAAGGAACTAAGGAGTGTTGCATGTCTTAATGGATCAGAAAACTTCAGCTGAAGCATCACAAAGAGCAATTTATAAAAACCTTCAAAACAGTGGGAGAAAAAAGCACTTTTAATATGCTTCTCACCAGCTACTGTCTGCTGTCTCTCAAGCCTTGGCATACAGACCTAGGCTGGAGGAGCAGTGGCATTTGTCAAAAGCAGAGCTGTGCATCTTTGATAAAGGCTTAAGACTCTCTTCCTGCCCTTCTGCTGGGCACATAGTGAAGAATTACACCTCTCAGAGTGACTCTCTATACTAGCCAGAAAAAGCTACCTCCAAGTAGACACACAATCTTTGCCTTTCCAGACTGTGGAAATCAGAAACAGGAATTTGAACATCAAGGGGTGAGCAGTTGTTTTTTTTTTTTACTGAAGAACATGTCCTGTTAACTTAGCCACCTTCTGCATACCTTCCCACCAAAGTTAGAGGTAGATCTTGATGATTCCGTTTGATTTTTTTCTGGCCATCCAAGAAGCTGACATTTTTCTCCTAAATCTTGCTATCTTGTATCTGCAAAATCACTCTCTCATTTCAAATTTCTCCTTGTCCCATTCTGCGAGTTGCTGTCTAATCATTTCCTGAACCCTCCACTTTCATCATTCATCTCTGTCTCAGATACAAAGGCCTCTTTCTGTACCATATCACATATAACCTATTTACCTTCACTTTCTACACCTTCCACCTAGGCCTAACCCTTCAGTGCCTGTCACTTCTGAATTTTAAGTCTTAAAGGTCCATTGTCTTTTCTCCTAAAGCAGCCTCATTTGAAAGTTAAATGAGAAGGCAACAAAGCTTTGTCATACCGTAACACATTCTATTCCCTGTGGTTAAGAGGAGTTATAGGTTGCTGCAGAACTGAACTCCTTCTTCTTTTTAAAACTTTCTCAAAGTTCTTTCTCTGTGATCTCTATCAAAACCTAACTATGGTTAAGACCACAGTGACCACTAAGCACTGTGATGACTAGTACCATTTCCTTGGGTTCCCATGGGCGCTTATTTAATCTTAAATCTTGGATTTCTCTGGAGCAGGAGACATTTTTGTATTGAATTTATTCAGAACATCACAAAAGAAGTTTCTAGGTCATGATAAAAGTCCCTACATGCTACTGCACATTCAGTAAAATAATTCCACAATGCAATTATGTTATATCTCTTTATTAGGACTAATTTGTGCCCCACCCCCCCATTCTCTAGCATAGGAATTGGTTACAGCAGGCTATCAGAGCACACAATTCAACAGCCTTACATGTTTTTGCCCACTGAGGAAGTGGAAGGTGTATTAAGCTCTTTAATTTACACAACATATAAGGGGGGGGAGTAATAAATGAAAATCAAGACCACAAAAACCTATCCTCAAATCACAGAAGCATTCACTTTCTATCCTGTTTGCCTAGTACTATGGAAACCTCAAGCAATGAGTTTCACTCCTATAGATGCTGGTCACTGTTGTTTCCCCTTTTCCCAAACACACTCCTATACCCTGCTTTTTCCCACACAAACTAAAAAGAAATAACTGTCCTACAAAGCAAAAGAAAACACACAGTAAGTCCAGTGTTTAACTAAGAAACACTCTCCAGTGATACAGAAAACCATCACATGATAAGCAACATCTGGTAGTGCTTTTAGACGAATATAAATAATGAGACACATAGCACTTCAATGTTGGATTTCTAAGGTTGGTATGTGCCTTGGCTTTCTTCGAATCAAAGGAGGAACAAATAAAAACACACAAAACCGGAACAAGTTGCAGTACTGAAGGGAAAGATTCAGGATCTGCCAGTTTCCTCCATTTCTATATAAAGTGGTCCTGTTGATGCGAAAATTAAAATTTTACAAGAGAAAATAGAAGTCTGAAAAAAAGTATACATTCAAGCTGCATTTGAAGCCATCATTTTTCTTTACAGCTATGTGAATTTTTATTTTTTCTTCAGTGCAATATATAAAAATATCACAAGCCATTTTAAATATATCCTTCTAAATGACATTTTATATTTATATATCAACGGTGAAAGTTACCTGTAAGCTATTATTAAGCAAGTCAAAGTCGCTGTATCGCCTCACAATCTGCAAAGTATAAAGACAAAGTTCAGGAAACATATTACTTTTCCCGTTAGCATTTAACTCTTCAAAATCCCATCAGAGAAAAGTAACTCCTATTTATAATCTTAACCACTTGTGTACATATGCATAACCGCTGCATTAATATCACATTGTCACAGAGCAAGGAATGTTTTTTAATTACATCTTGACCAGAATGAAAACACATTTCTAAACATCCTCTTAAAACAAAAAATATTTTTTTAAGCCAAGTTGTTTGCAAACAAAGCATTTTTGCCATATTAGATGTAACAACTTTTCATAGTCACCTTCAATACTATTTCTAGGTTTCATGTATCAGCAAGGCTATGATTGTAGCACTAAGGAAGGCAAACTGGCATTTGAGATTTAAAAATGATGGTCATACTAACATACAGTAGTAACACACGACAAGCATTTTTTCCCTGGAATACTTAAAATAGCAGCAATGTGCCTTCTGTAGCTGGCAGCAATACTGTTTTTCTCTTAGTTTTTGACCAAAAGTATTCAAGCACTTCATGTTCTCAATTCCACAGCAACATATCCCGCTCCAACTCAAATTTAAAAAGCTAGGAAGAGACAACTTTCAAACTCTTCCTAAAAAGGCAACCTGGCTACACAAGCCACAGTTTAAGAAATTACCTGCCAACTGTTTTCTGCTGAGACTCCTCTCTGAACACGGATTATATATTCCTAATAAAAGGAAAAAGTTATTAGAAATAAGAACTAATAAGCTGAAGGAAGTTATTAGGTACTTCTCCAAATATGACCACTACCCAATTAGCAAACGCTCAGAAATGGAAAATTCAGATCCAGATTTTAAGCGCCTAGGTGAAGGTCAGAGCCAGGTTTGCTCAGACCCATCACTAGGAGCTGTCTCTGCTTCACAGAGTATTAGACAAAGAGAGGTCCAAGAGCTTGCAGACTGTGAAGCCCTTGAACAGTTTCACGCAGTTAAAAGTTAGTAAGAGCATGCTCACCACACATCTCTGATGGTAACAGCTGAAGAAATTTCTCACCTCCATTATCTAGCAAGTGGGCCCAGGAATTACTGCCGCCATCGTAACAGAATATACCAGTAAATACCCACAGCTGCCCAACCCCTTACTCTTTTTGTACAAGAGAGGTTACCACAAAAGCTTTGGCGTATTCTTGAGTAACAGAACATTATCAGTTTCTCAAGATTATAATTCTTCATTTATGATTCATGCTTAATGTTAATTATTTATATATTAGCTATGAACACATATCTAGATCTCAGTGAACCATTTCTAAGTTTCAAGAATAATGCACCCACCACCATTACATTCATAAAGCATAATTCTTTTCAGTCTCTTCATTTCAAGCTCCACTGTACCTTTTGTAGACTAACACCTGGTCAATACAGCAATACCGTTATTTGACATTTATCTAATTATCTCAAGAATAGATACCAAGTATTTTGTACACCTACTCAGACATACTTCAAGGAAGCCATGATTTTGTTTACCCCGACTCTGTTTAAGTTTGAAAACTCCTCTAAAAACTCTTTTGATATTTCAAAAGTCACACAGGTACCCGCATTTTGATGCTTTTCTTCCAACTGTATCAGTTGGAAGAGGAGAGGCCTATGCCCCCAGTGCCTTTAAGCACATTAACTTTCTCTGCTAGGCTTGGCCGGGGGTGGCAGGACCCACCGCTGGTGTTCAGAGTACCACTAAACCCTGCCCTAGGTAGAGGTGTGCCTACTTGTGTAGGAAGGTTGGACCAGATGACCTCTATAAGTCCCTTCCAGCCTAAAACACTCTATGATTCTATGAAATCCCCCAGGCTTCTGCACTGACCACACTCAGTCACACTGCACACCTGTAGCTACAAAATTCAAAGTGAGAACTAGAAATTCTAATGCAAATACAAACTCAAGCCACGGCTCACAGTATTTCTTAGCTGAACACGGAAAAAGCTCTTTGCATTTGTGCCAAGTGACACACAAATACCCACCCAGTTACTACTGCCTGCAGTGTGGCGAGCATCACACGCTAAATCATTCGTTATTCAGCTCAGATGACTTCATTGCCTCTGGAACGAACTTTCAAATGGATTTTATGTAAAGTACCAAATATTTTGTTTCAAATGCTAGCTGATTTTGTTGAACTGCTTACATCAATGGAATTCTTACACAAACAGAAAGGAGAGATCAGAGCATTATGCACGTTTTTCAGGTATTAAAATTAATGCTGCATTCCAAATTATCATGAATAGACAAAAATGAAATAACAACAAATAAACAAAGGCATTTCCAGCACCTTGAGTTTATATACCAAATTTGTCCCTTCTGTAACAATAACTTTCTCCAGCATGTACCTGCATACCAACTACATAATTCAATTACATGAGTATTTGATCCATAAAGTATTACAAATTCAACTTCACAGTTAAAAATCCACTACAGGCATTTATTGATAACTTCTTTCAGGTATTCTGAAGCATGTTCTGGTTTTGGAAGTTGCCTTTAGAACCATGCAGAACTAATTCTCCTCTTCCAAATGAAATGAAATGAAAAGCTTGTACACTGAAAAACATAAATATACTGTTGGATGCAAATAAACAAAGTGGGGCACATCAAAGAATCCCTCCGTAGAATTAAAACCTTGTTTAACATTTACCACTATGAAATGTAAAGTAGTGTAAATCAAGAATTATGACTATTTCAGATAAGAGGCAAAGGGAACACTTCTCCAATGGCATTATCTTGTGTATTCAACTTTAACTAATCCAGAATTTATTTACTGAAGTTTCCTTCCAAAGCACAATGCTGGTCACACAAAAAATGTCATTCCATTCTCAAAAAGTCACTTAAAATATCCTTTATTATCAACAGCTGTCAAACATCTGTAGCAATTCTGAACCAAAAAAAAAATATTTTGAAATCAACTCCTGTCCTAGCAGCTTAGACAAAAATGACAGAAGTCCAAGATGTCACAAACCAAAACATATAACTATTATACTGGAACTAAAGTGTCTATTTTCAGAAAGTCAGCCTGAAATGCTCTCTCTATATTTTCTTCTCTTATCCATTTGAAATTATAATTAAGGTCTTTCCCTGCAAAACAAGATGCCCAAAGACTCATAAATAGTAACAAAAATCCACAAAGCTCATTGCAATTCAACCAGTGTAGTTATGTTTGGAAACTGTGTGACAGAAACAGATTAAAGGGACACCTGGAATCCCAGATTCACCACTAACGTGGCTTTTCCTGTTTTGTGATCATTGGGGAAGTAGGAAGAGGCTACTTCACACACAGCTAAAAAATTGCAGCAACCGCTTATTCAGCAAGTCTCAAAGGAATGCTGGCCATTTCTCTGAAAATCCTGTCAGTGATGATTCACTATGTTCAGTTTTTCATCTTTTCTAGGATTTTGAAAGAAGTAGAGTTATTGCTCAATCCCTTGCATCACTCATTCTCTATCCAGAAATTAGCCTTTTCCCTTGTACCCCAAGAAAATGCTCTCGGATAGGCAGAACACAGAAACAAATTCATTAGACAACCATCAAAGCATCATACTGCATACAACCACTCTGACTGACAGTTGTCTCTTCTGGAGATCCTAGTGATAAACATCTGAGGGCTCAGAGCTCATTCTCACAGTAACATTATATTAAAAGACAGATTTGGGCCACTACTATTTTTTCCACACATAGCTGAGCATTTTCCCATCCAGTTCAGCTTTGGCATACTACAGCACTAACCGAGCCCCCTCTTTATGTCATGGCGTTCGCTGCCTGAGAGAGGAGAGCATTGCTCTTCAGACATGGTCATTGGTTCCATCTGTTATGGAAAAGGTACGTCCCCACCATGCTCCCTCCATCAGCACTGACTAGAACAAAGAACCGGCCACCTCAGCACTACCCTTGTCAATACCACTAATGAAAAAGCCTCAATGGTCTTCTGATTTTTTTTTTCCTGAAGTTGATAAAGAAAGTCAAAGCATAGCTACAGCAGAAAAGCCAAGAAATACAATCCTACTCCCAGTATCTGCTATGGCTACACATAATAAGCAGACTACAGAATGCTGAGTTTTAGTGAGAAGTTGATACTTCCTATTGCCACTGCACGACAACAAGCTTGTCTCAGGATTATAATTAGCACCACTGATACATGCTTCCCACAGGACTAAAGAAGAGCTTTCAACTCTACAAAGAAAAAGCCTAAATGCTCAAAAGCCTTTATTACACTGCCAAATTCTGTTTTGTTTAGGGGGAAAAAATAAAAATCTTAACTGTGACAATTTTCTTCTGAGACAGCCTGATTTGATAGTGGGACTGAGAATGTGCCCATAGGAAATAAATAAGTGTGAGGAAAATAGGCAAGCTAAGAACAATTTCTGTTCATCTACATCATCTAACACAAGGGAAAAAAATGATAGAGAAGGCTTCGGAAAAGGCTAGTAATTACCAGTGTTCACTCCTGCCAGGAATTTTAGGGATTGACAACCAGGCTCAGCCAAGTCTAGGTTAGCTACACACATGCAGAAGTTCCCAATGCCTCTTTCACTCCTACATGAATGCCTCAAAATCTATCCTATGACTCAGTTTCCCAAACAACTTCAAAGCAGCCCTAACAGCTACTAGTTGGCAAAAAAAGGTCTCAGATGGCAGAGACACAACCTCCCCATATCGAATTTGCCCGTGGACAGCAAGCTCACTGGCAGCAACTACATAGGAGACACCAACAAGACAGGTCATTAAACCATTCCCCAGAACAACCTCTCTGAGCCTCTTCAGACTCCCACACAGGTAAGGTTTGTACCTTTGCTGCTCTTCCTACCGCTACCACCAAGCCAGATCCTGCCACAACCTCAATATTCCAGCAGCAGCTCAATGTACATTTTTAAAGATGCCAAGCAAAGTGGTTTTGCCTATGGGATCACTTCCTGGCTGCTCTGATAAGTCAAGAAAGTGGAAACTGGTGCTGGGAGAAGGAGGTCAGGGGCAGGGAAAGCTGTATGACCCCAACTGCACACTGTCATTTCCTAAAAATCTTCTTCCTACCACGGCAGAGAGCTGCATGGTTTCTAAAAAGAGTATTTTCCAAACATCCAGATGGATCAGTGACAACCACGCTGCATTTCTCCAATCCTTTGCCAGTAACAGTTTCACAACCACTGCCTAGGATTAACGTTATCCTGAACTTACCCATTTTCAAGCAGAGCCAACACTTAGGCGGTTCTTCCCCCAAAATTCACCACAATCAGTCCCTGGTATTCCATCACATCAGCATCAACGGCTCAGAGCTGCTCAGATAATTTTGTTAACATTCCTAGGTGAAAGTTACACAGCAAAGCATGTCCAAACAGTCAACAATTGCTGTTTATCACCTTTCCTAGTTTTTTAAACAGAAAGCAAACAGAAAAGAAAGGATTTTGCAGAGACAAAATAGCAAAAAACAAGCAGTGAATTTAGATATTCATGTAATAAGATGTAAAGAATCTCACCAATGTTGGGTAATACATTCTGTTTTTCCAAGAAAATAGTCTCTAAATTTTTGGCGGAGGATAGTCAGTCTGTTTTTCCACAGATTTCTGCTGTACATCTGTTTAATCCAACAGGCTTGAAAAGCCAACCATTATAAAGATCCAGGTCACCTTCAGGTCACATCAACTGAAAGTTTGAAAGGGCTTTATTTTATAAGCATTAAAGAGAGGAAAGCCTAATTAAGCATGAATACAATCCCTGCTTAAGTAGGCTGGATTGGAACAATTTTTGTTAAGAAGCTCTTTTAAATATTTATTTAGAAAATCTCCCATGTGCAAAGTAGCAACAAAATCAGGAAAACTGCTCAGGGATCTCTTCGCTACAGGGCACAGTATTTATTTGCTGTTGCACAACCTGCCATTAAGCCCATCAAGGTACAAGCAGCACCAGCGGGGCTCACCTGCATTTTAAACAATGCACACCTTTGTCCGGGGATGTCACACAGATCCACACACACTGCAGCACTAGAGTAGTAATGAGTAAGCCATTCAATAACTGAAAGCTATGAAGTAGGACAACTGCAGAAAAAAAAAAAAAATAGGACACACATTTACTGAACACGAAAAGCTCTGGAGAGACACAAGTGAAATAACAGCTTTTCAGTGCCCTGAGTCACCATGGCCTTCACCATGCAAAATAAAATACTCTTCTTCATGAAATTCTCCATAACCAGTAAAAATACTCTAACTGCACTGCAAGATCTATCTCTAAGGCAGTGGATTTACTAAGATGTGATACAACAGCTAATATTTGGATTGCAATCTTTCAGGAGCTACAAATGCAACGCTGATTTAGTAAGTTTGCCAATGGAAACCATGAGGTAGGGTTATCTAAAATTAGATGTGATGAAACACCTGTCCTTTTTGAGCTCAAGCTGGCCAGGGGGAGGTGGTCAAGCTTACTCAGTCCAGTGGAGGAGTTGCATTTCCAAAACCTCAAATAAGGGAACTCTAATAGTCCCCTGTCTAAAACCACCTCTAAAAGTAACTTCATGAGGTTTGTTGGCTTTGGTTTGTTTTTTTTTTCCAATGAGAAGGCAACCTTGCAGAGACTGAATTCCTTATAAAGCAGATGTGCAAAGTCCTTTACAAGCTTTTAAAATAAACCCTACAGATCTAGAAACATATGGCTCCATTCTTGCACCACAGAACAATATAGGGAAAATAAAAATGCTTTTTCAACATTTTTCTAATCTAAAAGGTATGAGTGTCAACATTCATCATGGCCTAGGGAAAACAAAAAAACTCTGAAAGTATATTACCGAGGGATTTATTTCAGCTGGTCATTTCCAAATGCCTTTAAGACAACAATGTTACTATAGCAAAATTGGCTCTTTCACTACTTCAATTTAAACATGAAATGCATGAAAAAGGAGAATCACTTAAGAAACAAATTAAGGAATGTTCAGAAGTACATGTATAGCTTGCCAGTGTTTTTATTGCTGTAAAGTGATCTAAAACTTGTATGTATAGATGTGCATTTCTTACTACGGAATACATCTAGATTATTATGGAAGGAAATAGCATCCTATTTTAAGACTTAGAAAGGAACCCACTTTTAAATAGCGAATATACAGATGAAATATTGCAATATGAAGCAAGTTCAATAGCCAAAATTTATCAAAGCTTTAGTGTTGAAAATGCCTCTGTTGTCAGAATACAACATTTGGCATTAAGATGAGACACTTGCAAATGGCTTAACATATTGGATGCAATTCCACTCCTACTGAATTCAGGGAACGCAATGGCAACAAAACAACTTCATTTTCTGCAAAACAGTTGGTACACAGACTGACCAAGAGCACGGAACCATACCTATGAAAATGTGCCCAACGCAGTCCTGGACGCTCTTACGTAGTGCTGGCGACCGAAGCATAGAGCAGGAGACAAAACGAAGCCGACAGGGTTTCCTCATGTAATTTCCTATCTATTAAGTGAGGTTCCATTGGAATGTGTCCACAGGATAAATTTATGTGGCTTTCAAACTGGACTGCATAAACACTGCACGATAGAACTAGCTGAGCAAATCTAAGTGCACATTCCAACAGAACTCAGACTACTTGTAACACACTTGGTTGGCGAAACAACTTTTGTTAAAAAAGAAAAAGTAATCATTTTCATCTTCGATTATAATTGGAGATAAATATGCAGAAAGCATATGTCAGCTGACAATTTCTCTGTTGCAACACAAAAGCATGGAGATTATGTCCCAGCTGTAATGTACTAACTCAAGTAAGAACTTCTGAGCTCTTCTGACTTGAAAGAAACACGAGGAGTCTGAAAGCATACCAGAAAATTTTGGAGTTGATTTCCTAGCAATCTCAAAACCACATTTACTAGGGGGTTGACAGGCTCTTACTAAGCAAGTGCAAACTCTCAAAAGCCCATTTTACGGAGTAGCTTTGTCTCTTTTTAGTTTTCTGGAGAATTCAGTTAAGCACGTAATAGTTTCAGGTTTTGTTTTCGCTTTTTAGTTTCACCTTCATCCCTAGGAAACAGAAACTTGTCCTCTGCCAAGTACAGCCCTTGAGTCAATGCTATTAAATTTACACTTACCCAGCCTGTTGTAATAAATTTAAATTAGCAGAAGCTACTTAGAACAATAGACAAGCAAACTATTCATTTGACACAAGCTTTGGTCTTCTGCGTGGTATTTCACCACGTCCACAGAGCTCTTCCTGAAATTCTTCACCTTTTCCTTAGCTGGTTCTTCAGAAGACTGGCTATTTTCAGCACCCATATAAGGTTTACATTATTACTAGGTTCATCTGCCACATTCAAGCTGCACCTAATCTGGGCCTAAATCATCTTCATATGAGTGCTTTTATAAGCAATGATCTAAAGGGAAAAGAAATTATAAATGCCAGTTTAAAGCAATTTCTGCAATGCTAAACTGCATTATAAAATCTTAATGCACACTGCTCACAAAATAATGAAAATTTATTCATGGATGCCTTTGTATTTCAGTTTAGAACAGGTCTAGCATGTGAAGACCCAGTTCTCCAGACATTAGTTTGGGATGAAGAATTGTACAGATCTACATCTTTTGAAGATACTGCTTTCACATGGGGTGAGGAACAAACTCAAAAAGCATTCACTTAATGATAACCTACTTCCTTACATCTATAGTATAACAAAATAAAGTATAATCTTAATACCCTAGAAAAGCACTTCAACCCTTATTTCTTAGAAGGGATTCTTTTACACACCTCTCCAAACACAAGGATCTATTTGTGTGGCTTATTTAAACCAAGAAAGCAAATCAGGAACAGCATCACCCAACAATAAACAAATTATTCACATAGCAGGGACATAAGATGAAGTGTCCAAAATGACAAAATAGTCAACTTACATCAAATAAGAAACCAAGCCTCTGTTATGGTTTCCTGTATTTTGTTATCCCAGACTGCCTCTTTATAAACCATCTGTGCTACACACACTTCAAGCCATCTTTCAACTATCAACCGGGCTTCTGCAGTAAAACAAACAATTACTAATCGATGTATCTTAGAGACAGATTTTAAATCAAAAGGCACAGTGATCTGGCATTCTGCTGTTAACAAAAGATCGGAACAAATCAGGAGAGAATTTTTTTCTGAACATCCATTAGTAATAGAACACAGAGATGAAAGACAACATTGCTTTTAAGTTTCTCTCTGCAAAGACCCATCACAGAGATGAAAGTCAACATTTGCTATCACACCCAGTCAAGACACACACAAGTAGAGTCCACTTGAAAAACCAAGTGCTCATTCTAAAAGAATTCTGTGGATTTTTTTTTTTCCCTAACCAAAATCAGGCAAAACAAAGGAAAGAACACAAAGATCTACTGTCGTTTGCACTAGCAAAAATAGTGTGATAAGGTGTGCTGGAAACAAGTTAACAATGAAACTGTAACCCAGATGGCTAACTGGGGAGTATTAGAAGGTACACAGCTTCTCATTGGACTTGGCACACGTACCCCTCAGCTACTGAAACAGGTAAAAAGGACCAGTCTTGCCAGAAAGTAAACCTCAATAGTTTTCTTTCTAAAAGAAGCTGCAACAATTGAGAGTCATAGCCTGCTAGATTCACAAGATACTCTGGACAATTTCTCATACGTAACTTCTGTTCAAAGGATGACTGGAACATTAGTTAATGCAAGTTCCTCAAACAAAAAGCACTTCTTAAGTGTGGATTACTTATAAAAAGAGTATTTAATAAAACAGTCTACAGATTATTTGTATATCCTGTGGTCAACCTACAATTATTGTCATTCAAGTTGTATTCACCAGATACATGGAACCAAGAAGAGAGTTCAACTATGCAGGAATCAGAGCTGTTTAAGGGGCAGAAGGAACACCCTGTCTCCCTTTAAAACACGCTGCCTGTTAGCGTACCTGCTGATGAAGTACCTCTGGCCCCCTTTTAGCACAGCATCCCTGCTCTCAGCTAAAGCAGGAGTCAGAAATGACAGCCAGTTCTCTCTGTGATTCACAGTACTGCTTGATCATACCATAAGTAAACCTGTTTTTTAAAGTGGAAAATAACTGCAAACAGGACATTGTGAAATCAGGACTATTAGTGCTTGCTTGAAGGCACAGTAACTCTTACGGAGGCGATGTGCATGTGTACTAGACATCCCAGAAGAATTCAGCTGTGACATAAAAGTCACAGCAGGGCTCGTTCTGCTGAGAGCCACCACCCCCCACAAGAAAAAGTGGAGCTGTACCCTCTGTTAGATCTCTGCAGCTTTACAGCCTTTCCTACAGTTGCACAGTAGGATGCGGAGGCAAGTGCAGCCCGTTCAAATAGATCTTAAACACAGCTGCCAAAATGAGGCAACCAGAACCCAACTCTGCTCCAAACGCTGTAACAGACCCCAAGAAAAATAGAGATTACACCAACTTCTTCGGTCAGAAGGCACAAGGCCTCCCTCGGAGCGGGAGGGAGGCCAAGACAACCCAAGCCCCCACATCTCCTGCACCCCAAGCCCCAGCCAGTACCGTCAC
>JANHFX010006862.1:0-27242 GCA_027560015.1 Chloroceryle amazona
GTCTCCTTGTTACAGGGAGTGTGGCAGGGGAGGGGAGGGAATAACAGCTGCCCTCTGACCCCTCAGGAGTTACCCCCTGTCCCCTGACTCAGTCTGCTCACCCTTAAGCCACAACAACATTAAGTGAAGGTAGCTTCAGAAGCTTCTACCCATGCAGTCAGTACAAGCTGTTGCTGTGCTATTGCTGACGACGTACGTACTTAGCAGTGTACCCAGGCTTTTGGTTTTCAGATTTATTGATTTGGGGTGGAGTTACTTGCTTGGATTTTTTTTTTTTTAACTAAGAGAACGGGGCTGTTTACTTTGCAGTTCAGAGAAATATCCCTGCTCAGCTATCAGAACTAATTACCATCATCAGACAATTGCAGTGATCTCAATGCTCTAGAGGCTTGCAAACAGCAAAGTCAACAATGCTCATGTTGGTTACTCCATAAAAACAATAGAAACTAATCTGGTGGCAGCATTTTGAAGTTAGATAACAAAGAAACTGAAACCTATTTTCTGAGCATAGACATTTTTCACTTAAGGATCAGTATACCCCTCAGGGCTCAGTTTTACTGTCTGTCCAAACAGATATTTCACAGACCATACAATAAGCTTCCAGGTCTGATCACCCTTACAGAATTAAGATGTTTTGTACTTTTTACCTTGGACCTACTCAGATAACGTAAGTCAACATGGCTCTACTAACAGCTCTTTCCACTTGAGGATCTAGGCTCCCCATTACAAAGCAAATACAAAGCTAGTAAAAATTGCCTGAGATACCACCACACAAGAGTTTCCAAGCACAGCAGAGAAGGCAAGGAATGTTCCATTCCTAGCAATGCTCATTACCTGACAGACAGGCTCTAGTTCCTGGATGGGCCTTCCAGAGCTGATACAGAGGGAGAAAACAGTGGAGGGTTTTTACAATTCACTCTGCTGGTTTGAGCACTCCAGAGGAATTTCTTGATGGGTTAATGAGTGAATTGGGTCCACTGCAACTCCAGTTCAATACCTGTAGAGCAGAAAGAGTGGTATTTCTCTTCTTGTGGGGATGCTTTGATATTGTCAGTCAAGCGTCCAAACACAAAACCAAACAAAAATTGAACGAAGAATAAAGAAAAGCAAGAATTTAAGCACAGTGCGAGTACTGGACTATGGTAGGGAACAGCAAAGGCCGAGTGCTCTGTAGGGGCCAGGAGGATGCTAATAAATCAGAAGGGCAGAAGCCTCAACAGACAGGCCACCATCCCACAGCACTGATGAAACCACAGCAGAAACATAAAACGCGGGAATACCACCATTAAAAACAAAGGCTGTGTCATGTGGAGAAGCAAAGGAGAGGGGCAGCTGTAATCCAGCCCACAGATACCATTTGCCGCGGATTTTCCAGTGTCACAGTGAATTGTTTCCCCATTGACCTCAGGCCAGCTTCTGTAGAAGGCCATTAAACACAACAGTAGGCGATGCGTGTGTGACAAACAGGGTGAAGCATAAACCTTTTGGCCCTCTAAGAATAGAGCTTTGTGTTTCGATAAAAGAACTCAGAATATTAGTAGCAACTGTACTTACCTCAAAACCAAAGGCTTGTTCTCACAGGTCTGAGGGATGGAGTTCAAAAGACTTCACACTGATTACCCCTGACTTCTTGGTTTAGTGCAAACAAAAGAAGGCAAGAAAGAAGGGGAAAAATATTTCTGAAAGAAAGTCTTTGTAGTATTTTAAGATTCCATCAGAATCCTGAGGTCCAAAATGATAGTTTTATTTCTAACATACACCTAGAAATACACTGCTTTGCAACCTTGTAGCTCTGACAGTACCTGCTAAGTAGCAAGACAAAGTATTTTCAGATGTCAGTCTCTCAGGGGTTGCCCCTGATGTGGGAAGAGGGTGCCTAAAAGTCCGATATATTCTGAAAACTCTTGTAAGACCCAGAGGCTAGGGAGATAACGAACAATGAGAAAAAGTTAAAGATACCAGAAATCAGATAGCCTCTCTCTCCCTTCTGTTATGGAAGGCACTATCGTTAGGTGATGAGGGAAAAGAGACGGTATTAGTGGAAGGAGAGAATGAATTAGCATTGTATGAGGCAGGAGATTGACACTGTTTAAATTCAGGATAAAACTTTACACCAAATGATTTATTTACCAATCAGTTGATTTAAACTGACTTAAATCTCCTTCCTTTACAGTCATTACCAAGAAAACCTTTTTAACAGCCTGTCCCCACCTGAGGAACTTTCTGCTCCACTTCAGAATGCTTTGCTCTCAATCTCCTTGCAGAAAAATAATGGCTGTTAGGGGACAAGGTCTTACAGAAAACTGCCACCCAGACATGTGAAACCAGGTACATTTAAAATTTCTATTCTGTAACTCTTCTTTTACAAGCACCCACACTACCTTTTCTAAGTCCGCAGCCTTGATTTACACAGGCACGTGACCTTTGTATTGCTCTGTCCCACAGGTGATGGAGACAGCACATTCTCATTTTTTGGAATCAGCTTAGGTGACTGAATCTTACAGCCATTTGATAACCTGGTATTGAGTAAGATTACCCCAAAATACTATTTAGGTACTTTAAAAAAAACAGCCTTGAAACACGGTGTAGATTATCAGTGCTGACAGCCTAACATGAAGTCTAATTATTATAGCTGTGCAACAAAAGTACTGAGGGACTTGAAAGTGCAGGTGATGAGTTAAAGATTGTATTCATGAGCAAAATGCCTGCAGTCTCTCAGAGACATGGGCTATTAGACATCTGTAGAGCAGCGTGCAGAAAAGAACCAGTACATAACCTGTACTCAGAGGTGCTGATGACCGAAGCGCATGTATTCAACACTGGAAGCAATTCAACAATGCAGAATGAAAGATAGCTAGAGGAACATGTACAAGGTGTTAAGTTACTAGTTAAAAAGATGGAAGGTACTGGAGTTTGTAGCCTTAAAAGGCTTAGTAGATGGAAGCCTTAAAAGTCATCAGTAGATGGAAGAGCTGGATCTGGTTGTATAGGGCTTGGTCACAAACCCAGAGAGCACCACACTGTCCTGAATGAAACGTGAGAAATCCAGTACTGAGTAAACTCACATACCTGGGCACTGCAAAGAATCTGGAACTTGGAAGTGGTGGGATGAGGAGCTGCTGCAGTGACTGAGGGGCCTCCACAGTGTCAGCAGCAGCCTGTTAACTTTGAAAAAACCCAGCTGCACATTCATGAGTTTTCCATTTTTGTACTTCCTTATACTTTCCAAAGTTCAGTGCAAGTTCCTCTTACACAGAAGGTGGGTAGAAAGCACCTGGCTTTTAACTGAGTATTCGAAAAACATAGTAAAGGGGGAGAACAAAAGGGACAGACAGGAGCAGAGGAAGGGAAGGAGACATAGCAAGGAGCTGCCTAAAGCAAGCTACCGTTCACCTGACAACAGCAAGAAGTGTCACTCCTTTACTCTCTAGGAGCAGAAATAAGTCTACTTACAGCATTAATCAGTAATACCTGAAATCAATAATTCATAACAGACTAATGGATCTGAAAAGTCATTAGTGGTATGTAGGAAGCTTACTTTTTTTTTCTTCCCAGGACTACATCAGTAAAATTACTGGAAAAATATCAAGTTGAGCTGTCTTCTGCTAAAAGACAACTATTTAGAAATCTTTTTAATAAAGCTGTAACTAGCACCAGAAGTTAGTGAAGGTGGGAAATAATGAAATACGGTGACTATGCTGTCTTGCTGCCTTTCCCTTTAGCTAGATAAAAAGTCAACCAACCGTATCTGTTCTCCCTAGATGATAAAAGACTGTTCCATTATGAGAATGTTTTGTTGCAGCTTCTTAATCTTTAGAGAGAATGAAAAAATTTGCAAGGGCTGCAGTAAGACTGGTATCAAATTTTTTATTCTTTTTTACTCTTTTTTGACACCAAATATGTTGATTTTGCTCATGGTTCTAGCATAACGTGTGTGAGAGGATTACAAATTTGTGAAGCAATTCTGTCACAGCAATCATCTGTTCAAAGAAGGGACTCTCTGGAAAAGCAGCTGTACTTAACACAAGAATGGCTTTTGAATGTCTAAGTCAGATGAAAAAGGTCTCTTCCAGGCTCTGCTTGCATAGGAACAGAATAGGATGAGGTATCTTTCTCTTTCCCATCATCCATGAAGAGAGAAAAGCTTCTGCAATAGAGAAAGAAAGGAAAGAAAGGAAAGAAAGGAAAGAAAGGAAAGAAGGGAAAGGAAGGAAAGGAAGGAAAGGAAGGAAAGGAAGGAAGGAAGGAAGGAGGGAAGTTTCTGAAATTCTGTACGAAATACTATTAAAAGCAACAAGCAGGTATGTGGGACCTCCAAAAGTTGATGCAAATGCTGATCATCTTACATTTTGTCCTCTCTGCAGGAGATTCAGTATTGGTAGGCATTGAAGGAGGGGGCTGTTCTTTCAGGAGTTAGTCTATGAAGAGAAGAATCACTTTGTGCAGTATTGTACATGCCATTCTACAGGTTTAGATGTCATCTTAAGGGTTGGAGTCCCGATGAAGAGACACTGTGAGTATGACCAGAAGAAATTAACAGGAGGATTGCCTCAAGAAATTACACTAAGAATTATTTACGTAGTGTTCTGTGAAAGCTTAAGAGCTCAAGCAACAGTTCCTTTACCCAACCTATGCTGTTCTGTTGCACTCTAATGTCCTAGCAATGAAGTGATTTATTATATCACCTTTTTGCACCTTACTCAGATCTTTCTCACACTCACCCAACTTTGTGTTCTTCCATTTTCCTCCCACCCTTCATTTCTTCTGCCTTCCTTTTTCCCCAAGTGGGGTCTTGCATTCATTCCATTCTCTGACTTATTCTTTCTTCATTTTGGTATCTTTGAGCCTCTCTGGAAGAATAAATAGTTTTGTAGGAAACTGGAAAAGCACAAAAGCAAGCTATTTTTCTTAATAGGAAGTGGTGGCCCATGTCTGCACCAAATTCATCTCTGGATACATTGCTTGGAATAATTCAGTTTCATATCGGCCAGTCCCACTGTAATTTTGTGTTCAAGAGTTCCCTACACACCCAGCCAG
The DNA here is from genome assembly GCA_027560015.1 of Chloroceryle amazona. Lineage (NCBI taxonomy): Eukaryota > Metazoa > Chordata > Aves > Coraciiformes > Cerylidae > Chloroceryle > Chloroceryle amazona. Next base: position 5,038 of record JANHFX010006862.1, read on the forward strand.
CTGACAGGTACACAAACTTTGTATCAAAACCTTTCCAAGTTTTCACTGCAATGTTTGGCACAGACTTGGGGACTTTTTCTTAGGTGACAAAGGAAGCCACCGTTGTAGAATATGACATTACTGAAGATGAAAACAAGGAAACGTGGGTGTCCCCCACAGATTAAAGGCCTGTTGCTGCATGGAATGCACTAGGTGGGTTACATCCACTTGCAAAAGCTTATCATTACTCTGAAGAATAACCAGCTGTTAAAAAAGGTCCATGCCCAGTGCGCAAAGAATAGAACTATACAGCAGCTATTTTATAGATCCAGCTGCTTTCTTAAACAGAGCTGGACCTGGTTCTTTGTAAACTAGTTCTAAAATAGCATCGTTCTGGTTTTACAAGTTAGATAAGGAGAGTGAAGGTATTGTCTTTTACCAACTAGCATTAAGTTAAGGGGAGCTTTGGTGGTACTTAGTGAACTACTGCAGTTAGGCTGTCAGACTGTTTTACTGAACACAAAACAAGCACAGTCGTTGCTTCATTAGATTACACTGGTCAAGCAAATGCAATCACAGTGAGCAACCTTCTGAGATAAGACACGGGGCTCCTCGGAGGCAGCTGTTAAAGTTTCCCATCTGTTTCACAAGCGAGTCACTGCTTTCAAGTAAGCAGCATCTCGTAAGGAAGGGATGGGGGACAGCTTGTTCTGCATGAAATTTTGATTCCTTTGAATACAGTTTCATTTTAATAGCTATTCATTTTTAATTTGAAAGCATTGACCAGCACAATACCTTTACTTACAACCTGTTTTATCATATGACTAAAACCACAATGCCTTGTCTCCATCTCTTCTGGATAAATATCCAGTGTGTATTTATTACATCATAGGAAATCTCATTTTTGAAGTTAAATGGTAGCTCCAACTAAGAAAGGCTTTCAGATACAGGGCAGCAAAATGTATTTTAGCAAAGAGCCCAAGTCTCCAGAAAAACTTGTTGCCTACTTGTTCTGTTGTTTTGGATCTCATCCTCTGTGGCCAGCTCTCTGTTACCAGCTGTGATGAAACACAGAACCTTCTGTACCTCTACACGAGTAAAGTTCTCCTGTTGGACCTGCCCTTTCCCTTAATGGAACCCATGGAGGTCCATGTTCCTCAAACTTCTTTCTCTTGGTTCTGCTGCAGAAGTAACGTTTGATATAATCTTAGTTGTGTGTCGCTTTACTCCCCTATTATCACTTGGTCTGAGCAATTCTCAGTGCTTGAAAAGCAAGTTACACCATGACTTAGCATTCTTTAATACAATTAAATTGTATTATCTCTTAGATTCTGATTATTTACTAAGTAGATCTCTAAAAAACTTAGTTTTAAGCACATACTGTTCCCCTTACTTCAAGCCACCTTCTCTAGTGTGGCTAGTAATGGTTCAGCTATGGTGAAACAGTATCACATCATCACATATGGTTTTCCTAGCCAGCTTTGCAGTTTTATTATAGCAAGAGGAAAAAAAAATAGCAGTAAAATCATTTGCTGGAGAAAATATCAAACATTCTGACAGAACCGATTAGGAGAGCTGGGACCCAAAAAACTATCTGAGAAACATGAAGCACCAGTGAGGAGCACCATCCCATCACTCTCACTCTTGAAGGAAGTTCCTCAGTCGAGAGTTGCAAGATTCCTAACACCTACAGGTGGTCTTGTTCACCGAGAACCATTGCTGTAATGCACAGAAAGCATCAACAAGTGTTTCTATTCCTTCTCTTAATATACTACAGTACTGCCCAGTTCGGACTGTAGGCTTTAATGAGCAAAGGGAGTGCCAGGTAGCATGCTTGTCAGGGATCCTGGGGCACGGTCACAAGACTAGAGCTATAACAAGAGACACCAATTCATGACAGGTTAAATTTGAACACGAATAGCATTTCCTTAGGAGGACTTTATTGCAAGGGCTCTGACTTCAGCTTAAACAGTAGAAGTAATTCTCGGTTGCATTCACCAGAAGCAATTTTTAGATGTAACAAGCGGGCACAGGAGAACATCTGTCAGTGGTTCCTGCTCCACACTTGTCACTTAAGATTACAAGTTGAGAAGACCTGTATGTACTTAGCGGCCCCCTTTGTCTTCATCTGAACGCTGAAACTGAGGGGCAGCCTCTAACTCGGGGACAGCTTGCTTCTTCCAGTCTTTGAAAGCCTCAGGATCACCAGGGGTGCTGAGGATATTACCGTGGTGCTTATAACAGTATGGATGAAATTGTTTATTTACTCCTCACTTGCTTTATGTTACTATAGAATTACATTTGAGATGTAGGAAAAGGACTCAACACCAGTTTGAGTTGCGTATAAGAATCAAGTGCAGTTTATACAACAGAGTTTTCTAATGTGAATAAGAGCTCCCTAGGTATAAAAAGATGAATGCTTTACTAATCTATTATTAATAGAATTGAATATGAGGCTTTAAGTGAAAATGGAGTTAGTATTTGTAAAAAACCTGCAATAGTCTGAATTAGTCTTCAAAGGTCCCTAGAAAAATAGTGGAAGCGATAAGCAGTCTCACAGGATCAAGCTCTTCTCACATTAAATGTTTTTAGGCATAGATAACTAGTGGAAGTATTATTTAATTAAGCCTATTCATAAAAGTTTTATCAAATTAGTGCCATTCATTTTATACAAATGTAAGAAACAGAAATTCTTAACTCAAAGTATGATTTTCAGCAAGTAAAACTGGCGCTAAAAGCTTTGTGCCAGGAAACAGCAAGGACCAGCAGCTCCCTAAGAGACCAGGAACCAGACATGGCAGCACAGCCAGGAGAACAGAGACCTCCACCAGCCGGGGCCCGTCCCCACTGTGCCTGAGAGACCAGCAGGACAGGCCGAGCGATAGCAACCAGGAATCCAGGTTCTCATGTATGCCCCTGAGGATAATGAGGCAGACCTGAAGTCAAGTTGAGAAACCAAGTCAGGTTTGAAATGAAATCTGTTATGGACAACAAGGACCTCAAGGAGCAGATATAAACTCAAACCAAGAAGCTAGAACCAAGGTAAAACCAAACCAGGACAGAGACATAGCAGGGCTGAAGCAGCAGATCAAGAGCATACCCACAGGTGAGCTCAACCAGGAAGTGAGTACCAGAGCTCAGCTAGTGGAGCTCCTGAGTGGAAGGGGTGGATGGAGGTAACAGGTCAGGGGAAGTAAGGTCTGTTCACTGAACGCTGTGGTGGTTTGAAGCGCTCTCTTGCTTCCACTGACAGTAGTTTGTTTACAAATATTTACATGGTTATTCTTCTGCCTTTTCGTGCCAGACTTGCCAAGGTAAAAAGTTACAAAGAATGCACCTCTTTCAAAAGTGCCATTTGATCACACAAGCTTGAATTACACCCCCAAACATTTTTCACATTGCGTTTAAGTTGGCCACAGTTTCTGTGTAAGTTCCTGAGTGAATGATATTTCAGTGATTTTCAGCTTCTCTTTTACCCTCTATTAGCTGGCCTTTCACAAGCTGTCAGATGGAATAGAATGAGGCTGTTCATGTTTACACTCACCAGCAGAGCAGGAGTACTCTGAATCAGGGAGAGAACCGAGGACGTGTCGGCACCATATGATGAGCACCGTGCAGAGGTGCTAGTTTGGGTTGTGGAAGCAGAATGGTGACATCAATACAATACTTCTTCCCAGCAATGACTCCTCCTGCACATGGGCTTTCAGTCATGTTAGCTGTTCTAATCACAGCACTGGGTTAACTCTGTTCTGTAACTTTGTTTGCTGCCACTGGATTCTCTGCATGTCACAATAGCACATGGCACAGGCACATGAAAAGCAAAGGAATTTTTGTTTTTAATAGAGCTAGTACTGGGGAATCTGCACCACCTTGTGCTCTGCCATTTCCCAAACAGGTGACTCAGTGGCTGCAAGTGAGCACAGGCAGGGGAGGATGTTTCAAGCTGTCATAAGGAGGAGAAGAGTGATCATACGCTGCGCAGGCACACGTCGTGTGCAGCCCCAGCTGGGCCAATAATCACTTGAAAATTAAATTGTAAGAGCAGTTGGGCCTGTGTAGTCCTGTGATCCCTGCTTGTGACACCAACTATTGTGTTACAGCAGGCGCCGTTTGCAGCAGTACAATTCCTTCAGAATAGCCTTGGTTTCTGCAAATACAGTGTCGGTGTAGCTGTGGATTCCCTGAAGTGTGCTGCTTTTTTATTTTCTTTGGCTTAAGATAAATGAAGAAATAATAAAAAAAAAAAGAGATATATTTCAGAGCCCTGAGTGAGTAGGTTTTAACAACACTAATCTACACTAATCTGGGACCCAAATCCTCTGCCTGTGGGCCAGGAGCTCAGCTTAAACTCAGGTCTGTATGTTCAGTGTGTAAGTTTTGCTCTGAGTGCTTATCTCTAGCTTGTCTCCAGCCTTGACCTTCAGGCTGACTTTCTAGCTTCAACTTAGGCTTCTCTTGTCACTGTGGGACCTGCTGAGTGAGTGCTTAACGAGCTGTGTCTAACCCTGGCTGTTCTTGCTGGACCAGACCTGATTTGTAGATCAGTTTTCTGATCTGACCTTGGACCTGCACTTTTGCCACAAGTAGCTGGATAGTCTGGATGCTTGAGCAAACCTGGCTGCCCTCCCTGTCTCAGTCTTGCTCTGTTACTGGGGGCACTTCTATCTTTGTTCCTCTGCCTGGCTCCTTGTCCATTAGGAACCGGCTGGTCCTGATGGAAGGAAATTTAGCAGCTACAGAACTGATCTGTATGGCTTTCAGGCATCTTTAACGACCCTGTTTCTGTTTGGTGTAAACTTTCTTCTTAATGCTTAATAATGCTTTACAACTCAGAGAAATCCCTCTGTGTTTCTTAACTGCCCTTCTGGCTGTTCTCACAGTTTGTCACCTGTGCAATATATTTTTGTACTGCTTCCTGAAGACATGATTCTTCCTTCCTGGGGCATGAGCCAGTCCAGAGAACGGAAAACAAAGTGCAGCAGAAGTAAGTACAGAAAACTGATGGAATCTGAGTACGAGGATGATACCGGTCCATTCTGGCTTCTTTAGATATGTCTCCTGAATTACCTGTAGTCTTTTTCCTAGCTGTGAGGAGTCAGAGGGTGGCTTTGGTTGCTTTTACTGCTTCTGAAAGCAATTCTGGGGCAGTTGTTTCAGTGAAGGTTTCTACTTTATCTGGTGCTTGAGGCAGCCTGTGCTGTCAAATCCCAGGAGTGAAATAATGACAGGACAACCCGTATGGCACTAGATTACTATGTGTGCATTCTGACTTTGTCTTATCTGAAAGATGTGAGAAGGCAAAGGTTTGTTACAGAGCTCCACATGCCAAATAGCAGCTCAGATGTGACCACTCCTGGTGAATCCGTCGGGTCCTGCCACACTTTACAAGGGGGGCTGCCGGGCCACATGCTGTCCTCATAAAGCAGGCTACTGAGGGACGGGAAGTAATAACACTCCCTTCTCCCCAGTGCAACATTTCTCACCACAGAATGAACTCTTTTAGTGAGAAGCTGTAAAAGACTGTAAGGGTCAGGAGGTTTGCATTCTAATAGGGTCAGAAAAGGGGGTTTACTCCCACTCAAAACCACACAGCAGACAGACAAAAAAGGCAGGAAGGCAAAAGTAGTACCTTTGTGTGTTCACCTAGAAAGAAAGAAAATAAATAAAATTTAAACATAATGTTTGCCTCATGGCTACTAGCAGGGAGGATGTCGGCTGTTCAGTTGCACAGCCTTCATTGGTGGGTGTGAACTTGCTGAAGGGTGAAAAAGCGTAAGGCAGAAAACTCCAGCTGCTGGATGTAACAGCCTGGTGGCCTGGTGGCAGCAGGTACAGCCTAGAGACTGTATGGACTAGATGGAGACTATAGCAGCAGCAGCTACCTCAGCAGAATAATTATGCAAAATAGATGAGATGCTGTTCAGAGCATGTGGAAATTAGTTATTAACATTCAGAGATACTAATGGTAGTGATCTTAGGTGTTACAGGAAATGATTTAAGTGACTTAGTCAACCCTGTCTGACTCTACTAGATACACTAGAAGGGGCAAGAAAGGAAAATGATATCCTTTTCTTGCCTTTTGGAGATACAAGAATCTGTTTTCAGTGTAAGACTTGGGTATCAAATAAGTTTCTTTTGCATCGGTGTAGATGAGGATGCTGCCAATAGGAAAGAAAACTACTTCTGTTTGGTTGGGTTTTTTTCCCCTCACTTCTGCAGTTCTCACAGCCTTAACATTCTTCCACCTTCCTCTCTTTAGAGGCTGGCTGCATTTGATTGTTAAAACACTTTTGTCCCACAAGGAACTGCTTTTTTCACAGTGTTCTATACACTATTTACATGATAAGTAATTTGTCATGGAACCACGTTGTAGCAGTTAATGTTCAACTAACCTCACCAGTCTTTCTAGTATGTCAGGCTAGTGCATCTCAAAGGATCCTGCTTTGCACTTAGCCTTCATGCTGTTCCTTAGCTTCCTTAGAGCCTTTCTCAACCATAGCAACCTTTTCAAGGCAAGGGCCTCTGGGGTGCCAGTGGCCCTTGGTGTTTCCCTCAGGAGCCAGTGCCACAGTCTGTAAATGATCTGTTCACGGGGGCTCAGAAAGCTTTAAAGTCTTCCTCTTTGTGGGAAACACATTTCTGGTCCCTTCTACCACAATGCCAACAGTCCTTGGCAGAGCAGGGCCCTGGCTTTCTTCTCATCCTTTTTCAGGCTCCAGTGTCCTGTGCATGGGGTCCAGAGGTAAAGAGGCTGTGCAAACCCTAAATGGTGCATGGAGGTGACAAAGCCTTGTGAGGCTTCATGTGGAAATCCCAGCTGAGGCAGGAGGCACTGCAGAGGGGCAGCTTGCAGGTCTTGCACTAACAGCCTGCAAATTATTGCACCAAATTAATGTACATAGCTCTGTATCACAAGGGACAGTCCTGCACTGACGGGGAAAAAAGTGCATCTTTTATATCTTAGAGAACTTTAGGTTGCATGTTATGTTGAGTTTTTTTCCAAAGAAGGGTGGCAAAAATAGAAAATAAAGAAATAAATACCTGTTAAAGAATGGCAAGTTGTGTGTTAACTTTGTCAAGTCACTTTTATTTCAAGTGTATAGGAAAACCTAAGCTAAAAGCACATCACTCTTCATTCCTTTTTTAACCTGAATTAGGAATATTAATTTTTTTTTTTCCTAGTGTAGAAAAACCTCTAGATTTATGTGTATCTTAGATGCACCTTAATTACTGATGTATGGTGAGCTATCAAGTAAATATTAAATATACATAGGGTTTTATATAAGGGCAGACCCGTGGAAACAATGGAAGTGGTAATATTCTGGCATGTCAAGGTCTATTTACAGAGTAACTTTTAGGTACACTTGTCTAACAAGCAGAGCCATTCAAACCTACTGAATAGAAGTAATTTCCATTGATTTTTGGAGCTGTTATGGTTTTATTTCAGGACGTACATGGACATTTTCCAAGCCACAAATGCTACAGCTGAGGAGGTTGGGAGCAAGCGGTGGATTTATATATTCAAAGTTATCATAGCACAATACACTGTTAATAAGGAGATGACTGTAAATGCAATTCTGTGGAAGAGAATTGACTGTGCTCCCTTTTGAAACTCCTCTCCTGAAAGGGAAATCAAATGTTTGCGGGAGTCTTTTGGAGGTGAAAAAAAAATTTTTTTGATTAACTTTAAAATGTATTGTTATAAAATGTATCTATTTTTTTGGAACTATGAATCACAGAATCACACAATTGTTACAGTTGGAAAAGAACTCGAAGATCAACACAACCAACTGTCAAAAAAAAAAAGCAACAAAAACCACAAACCAAAAAAATACCACCTAAATGCTAAACACAGTGATGGATGGATGGATAAATAGGATAGTGGCATTCTTGCCATCCTCTCAATATTCATCCTTTCTCCTCCTAAACATGTTAGAGAAGCCAAGGCAGAAAATATGGGAGAAGCTGGAAAGGAAGAGAAGGGCTGTGATAAGTGGAGATGGATGTGGATGTGAAGTGCCAGAGGAACGGTGAGCAGATGACACAGACTAAGGAGTGATGATGGGAAAGACTGCACACTCTCTTTTTTTCACCTGAGAGTAATGGAGAAGTGTCTCCTTTGGTAGTTTTCCCTCCCTGCCTCCATTATGGTTACAGCTATGTGTGTGCAGGAGGATGACATTCCGCAAGGTGCCTCGGTGACGATACGTATTCTTGGCCGATCTGGAAGCCTGCAGACCATGTCTGTAGTTGCTATATTTGATAACTGTTTGGTGCTCTTGAACCTGTGCAACTGTAGATGGAGTTTGTCATGCAGGCTGACTAATGTCTGTGCCAGCTGTACTCTGAAGCCTCCGGTGAGACCACCTAATGACCCTTGGCTATCCAGCACAGGTCCCCAGAGTCCCTGCTTGCTATGTTCAAATTACTTCTTTTATAGCAAGTGCCTGGCTATTAGACAGACAGGTCTGTTATATGGAAAAGCAGACCTCTTTTTGTTAAAAACCCAGCATTTGCAGCATTTCCTCGAGTAGGCAAAATGGAATATGCCTTGCACACTTCTTTGCAGGACTTACAGCACCTTTATGATCAGCTCTTCAGAGTTTTTGGAAGGACAAACCATCGCACATTGAAGAGGAGCATAGGTGGCCTAATTGTCATGGGTTGCTCTGGACTTACTGCTTTTACCAGTTTTTCTGTCTCTGGTAGTAGTCCTTTTGCCCTGTGAAAGCTGTGAGTTAACGTCACGTTGTTTTGAATTCTGTTGTGTTGTGTGGTGGCAAACTGCAGTGGAGAGGGGACAACGGTGCCAATGCAGCAGTTCCCAGTGAGGTTCTATTTGCATTCCTTGTAGAGTGCTACTGCTGCCTCTTCGGGATTCAATTTCCTTTCTATTTTTATATCATTTTCCAAGTCTGTAGTTAATATTAACTGACAGGGCCAACTGAGGACCTTGGTATTTCCTATTAGAGATAATTAAGGAAAATACTAATTCACATACAGACAGATGCCTTGTGGTAAATTGCAGTGCATCAGTATCACTGCCTTCACTGCTAATTCTTTCTCCTACTGATTACTGAATCTGCCTTCTAGTATAAGGTACTAGAGGCATGCAGCAGGTTTCCCAGCAAGTAGATGTGTAAAGAAAGCTGTAAAGAAGCTCTTATTCTGCCTTTTTTTTTTCAGAAGTGTTGCTTTTATGTCTCAGTTGTCCTGAATTGTTCTGTACCTAGAAAACATGAGAGCTTGCATTTTACTCTTTCTTCATGGAGTTTGGAAAAGGACCTGGGGGCGGGACTTGTATTCATCAAAGACTTTTCCAGTTCACCTTGGTGATTACCAAACTGGTGAATAGCTCCATATTAGGTAAGAATTGAACTTCCTATTTGCTTCAGGAGGGATAATGCCATCAGGGAGCACTGAGGGGGGCTGCTCTGCAAGGTAGGCAAGCCAGGAGCTGAGGAGGACAGCAAGGCCGTTGGAGGAAAAGCCCTCACCAATTTCACAAGGTTTGCAGTAAGAGCAGAGAAGGGCCAATGGCAGTAACCACGGGTGGCCAGAGTCAGCGCTTGACGAGTCTGTAGTGATGAGGCACGTCCAAGGTCCAGTGAAAAAGCTGAGTCAAGGTCCGGATCTGCAAGGCTGTATCACATGTGGTGAGGCTTACCTACAACATAGCTCAGGATTAGAGGCTACACTTAGATGTGCTCAGCCAAACGTGAGGGTCTGAATTCAAATAAAGCTTGAAGTGGAGGAAGCCCCGATGAGGCTTCGCGCAGCTCTTGCACATGAACCTGACCCAGCAGTGCAGCTGAACTGCATCTGGGCCTGCCCTGAGTACGGGGCACTCAGAGATAGGGACGGCAGGTTGCAGAGCCCGCTCGTGCACTAATGCAGCAGTTGTAACCAACTACATCTTTACCCTCTTCTTCAGCTGTTTCCTAGCCAGGAGACGGGATCTTGGGTTAGATGGATCTACAGTTGTGGTGCAGCCATTGTTATGGTAATGTATTCAGCTTTTCTGGCCTCAGAATAATCTTAATTTGGACACAGAAAAAACAGGACTTAAAAATGGAACTGAACTGCCTCTAGTTGAGCAGATTTGAGTATAATACTTTTGTAAAGTAGTATTTCCTTATTAGTTGTCAGCATAAACATGTGGCCAACTATTTGAACAATCAGGTAGCTGTGATCAGAGGTAGAAAGCTGGCCTCTTTTAACGTCTTGTGGAATGGATCTGTTTCCTAGGAGACTGGTTGTTTATCTTGTCAGTGAAAAGATCTGATAGTTTAATCCCCGTTCTCTAGGAAGGAATGTGCTGGAGTCTCCTGACTCATCAACAAGCAGAAGGCTAAATGTTGATTGTAACATGGCTGAGTACAATGAAACATGAGCAGAGAGGAAGGAGATCTGTGCTTGCCTTTCACCTTCTCAACTGTCTGCTAAAGGGATACGAGAGTAGCTTCAATGGAGTCACACCAGTTTGCTCTGCTCTGCCTGTACTGGGTACCAGACACCTTGGCATGTCTGGCTTTTACAGTCCTCTACCCGATGACGAGCTAGTTTGAGTGGGTAGATTCAGGGCACAAACATCTGCCTGCACGACAGGTGTGGTCCTCCAACAAAGTTGCTACTTTTGGGGAGAAAAAAGACTTTCCAGTTGTAAACAATCAAACTTCATCTGGAATCAAGAAAACACAGCAGTATGGCTTGAAGCAGAGCAGAGGTTACACTTCAAATCTGCTTAACTAAAGGCAGTCCATTCACTTGAATTTTCAAGACATGTAAATTACCAGTTTGAGGGCACTTTGGATGAATCAGAGCTGCTAGCAGGCATGCTTAACACTAACATCCATGTGCTGTAGAGAAAAGCACAGACTAGATTCCTGGAGTTTAGCAGGAAAGATGGGAAATCAGTACAAATAAACAGGACATGTTTAATATGGCATGAATGTACTTGTTTGAGAATGTTGACTGCCCTTTAAGACAAGGATTTGGCAAAGCTCAATAACTGGATTTTGACAGACTCTGTTGCAACAGCTTGCTTTTCTAGCCCTGTTGTGCCTCTGCGTTTATCTAATTTTAAGTTCCTATCTCAGCATGGTTAACTCTGATTATAGTCATTCTGGTATCTATTAAATTAACTACTTTTTACCAAGCTTAGTTTCCAAAACCCTTAAAAAACCCCAAACACTAGGGTTTGCCATTAACTAGTGGCAGAACAAAGGCTATCCATTCACCTCTGAATTGCTGCTAATTCTTTATCTCCTCTCTCTTGGAGTACTAAAAAAACAATGGCACACACTTTTTCTGTTGATCCAAATAACCCAGCGAGTGCTGAGACATTTTTTATTCATGCACTGCAGCCATCCTAACCTACAGTGTTGGTGCTGCAGAGCATGAGGCATCCTGTGAGCTCTAATTTAAGCAGCTAATATTATGGAGAGCTGAAGTTAATATATTTTAATATATTTTAATGTATAGGTATTAGACTGTGCATATGTGATGCCATTTTAAAAATGCATGTGGATCACCTGGCACTTACTTGACATGTAGTTTATCACAAAATCATAAAATAGTCCTGTGAGAAGGGACCTCAGAAGCTCTCTCATCCAACTTTGTGCTCAAAGCAGGGTCAGCTCTAAGGTCAGAGAAAATTGCTCAGGGCTTTATTCAGTTAGGTCTTGAAAAACCTTCAAGAATGGGAACTGCACAGTTTCTCTGGGCAACTTGTTTCCCTCCCTGCCTGAAAAGGTTTTTCCTGTATCTGCAGTTGGAATTTCTCTTGTAATTACAACTAAATCTATATTGTAAACCAAGTATGTTCAGCTGCTTGATTGGGAGTAATGTCAGGTGCAGTACCCGATGCCAAGAACTTAGGTGGACCATGGGTGAAGTGCTGCTGACACAGACAGAGGCTGATGGCTGTAAAATCTATGCTCCAGTAGGGATAGAGAGGCCCTACTCCTGTGGTACTTAATTGCACACGGAGCTCAGTATCTATATCTCAGAGTCGAGGCTGTTGCAGAAGCAGTGCCGTGACACCAAAAATAATCCAAAGTAAAATGTTTGTTTGTAAAAGTTGTACTAACTGGGTCTTCCATATCTTGTTTTCCTAACAAGTTTTACACATCTTCCTCCCCTGCAATCTAGGCATGATTTACGCTTGTGTGTGTTGCTTCTCATGTCTTTGTAGAGCAGCAAAACCAGCATGAAATTGATGTGATCTTCTTTCATTGCTGCCCAAAAGGTTCTGAATAGCAGCCCTGGAACAGAGCAGGCTTGTTGACTTCACTCTGCAGCTGCATGACAAATCTGCCTCTAAGCCCGCAGCTTCGAGAAGACAGCGCAGCATCTGTTCACATAAAAGATAGCTTTTGGCTTGTCTTTTTTGGAGTAACGAGAATTTTAAACTACTGGGTTTAAATGGAAACCTAGAAACAGGTGACTTAGGCTTCCCTCATTTGCCAAGAAAAGCTTCCTATTTATCTGACAAAGGACTGGATGGATTAGCTTCAATTTCAATTAAATATTTTTTTGCTCCACATGTGGAGAAATTAACATCTAATTTACAAGAAGCTTTAATTCTGGTATAATAATTATACTCTATTATGTGCATCTCTGTTTAGTCAAAGGTATGAATACAAAGTCTCTTTGATTTTTATGGGCTGGTTCTTTCTATATGCATTTGCTTGTCACCATGACAACTTCCTATCAGCTTGTCTTAACACTGTGCACTTCCAGTTAACCTGAATGCAGAGTACCAGGGAGTAACATCTGAGCATCTCATTTCCATGGGCTCATATATAGTTCTGCTCTGCTCAAGTCAGATTCATTCCTGAATGCAAGTTTAAGAAAAAAGAACTACATTCTTTCACCAGATCTTTAACCTGCAATTTATCCAGCATCTTTTCATTCTAATTATATACGCAGATCTATAAAGCCAGTGTTATGGACATGTCTGTAAAGTCAGTGTTTAACTATTGCTTAACAGATTTATAGTCTGATTTATACAAATGACTCTACAATTCCTTTAGAAATTATTTTCTTAATGGTCTCACTTAGAAGTTTTTATTATTAAGTACGGAGATTGGTGCTTAATTGGCAAGTGTTCTACTATAGAAATAAGCTGCCTTACACCCATCCCTATCTGCTTTCCAGTAACCTAGAAAAATAGGCCTGCCTGTGCAAATCTGCCTCATCAAATCTGCTCTGTCTGGAGCAATTTTTGAACTGGAACTTTGGCGTTCGAAAAGATCTGTGCATTCTTTAGTCTAAGATGCCTGGGTTGATACTTTGTGAGCTGCGCTGCTTGGCGTTGCTGGGTGGTGGTGGGTGCTTGTTGCCACACCTCCTCACCGCTCCATACTGAGTTTTTGTTGTCTTGGGAGAGTTTGCATTGCAGACCAGCAGGTTGTACCAACATAGGCTTTCAGGACAGGAAGCCTTAGTTCCTTGAAGGAAGGATTTGCAGGAGTAAGAGTCGCAGAATTTATTTGGGGCATGTGGTTTGTTGAGCTGTATCTGAAAGCACCTCGCTGTTAAGAGTTGAAACTGAGAGAACTCTAAGCCTGCCACAAGTGGTAAGGGCAAAGTTTCCTCATGAAATGGGAGTGGCTAGACATCTATCAGTGATGTGTATTACTGGTTGGCTGGCAAAACTGTGGTTTATAAACCTTGTGGATGTTATTTCCTGTCAACCTCAGAAGAAAATGCTTAATTACAAAAAGTGTGAAACAGAAACACTCATGCCCATTCTCTGAACCAGCTCACATGGTGGAGCCTAATGGTGGGTGGAGAGCTGAGTCTGCTGCCCAGAGTAGAAGTACTGCTTTTGCTTATGGCATTGCTTCTGCATGCCCCAGCTGGCAGCCGCTGTGTCTCTGAGTTGTGCACACTGCATTCATTTTCTGTGTGTAAAGCCTTGCATCACGCTTGGCTTTTTGAAGAGTTGGAGTGGATAACTTTAAAGATGCACAGAAATATTCTCTTTTCCTAAACAAAATGTCAAGTATCCAAAAAGGAAATTGGTTATCCTTGGCTGCATGTGACCACTGTAAGTATTTCCATCACAGAAAGAGCTGCTTGTTCCAGTATTTGTGACAAGGCCACTGGAAGTACCTTATTTGCATCACAGTCCTGGAAATGGGCTATTCCTTCTGTTATGCTGTTGAAATAAAGCCTTTCAGGAGCAGCTCTCTAAGCGTCATCATTATAAAATCTCAGTGTGGGGATAAGAAAGTTGAGTTTTCTATTGCCTAACAGAAAAAGCAAGCACAAAACACTTAAGGAGGGGAAGACTCCCAGCTGTCTCTTAGGGAGTTTATTGGTATTTATTTTCTTAGCTGGCTGAAATCTCTGTATGACCTATAAGACAACTGTGACAAAGCAGTTCAGCACTACAGGCAGCAGGGATTTGTCAGAAGCAGAATCACGATCTCAGCTGGTTGTGCTACTGATGAGATTTTAACTTTTGGAATAGTAAAATGCAAGCAATTGAAAGCAAATGAAAATCTATTAAATTATTTACTTTTTGACCATAGTTATATTAATGAAATGACAAAGGAAATTGTTGGAGACATGTCCCAGTGTAAGCTCTAGTAAGCCAAAAATCCACTGGACTATTTTAATATAATTTTCATGTTTTGCCAATAGCAAAATGTATTACTTGACAATATCTTTGGAGTGATAAAAATGCAGTTCCAAGTTTCCAAGCTGATAATCGGATGAAGTAGAAATCCTATTTTGAAAAATAAACACGGTGTTTCATTAACTGCAACACCGAATTGTGTAACATGCAAAAACTAAAATAATAAAACTACTGATCCTAAGGGCAGGTGTGTAAATTAATGTGTCTGCATTTTCAATGCTTGGTAACTTCTCTGTTTACCAGTAGGTGTCACTGGAGTCTTGCAGAGAGCTGTTACTCATTTAAAATATCTTTTCTGCTTCATCAAACCTTTATTTCATAGAAAAACATTTGGTATCTGTATATCTCGGTGTAGATCCAGTAAAAATGAAGAACTGCAATCGGTGCTCCTTCAAATGATTCTTCATGTCTTAGCTACTGATAACTGTTGGTGGATGATTCGATGGATTGAGAAAGAATTCTAATTTCTTTTTTTTTCTGTGCAGCATGCCCAAATGTGGTCCAAGGATGGTCCAAAGTGGTTCCTTGGTGCAAATGTGAAGCCAGGTAGCAGTGCCCGTATGATAACTCAGCCCTTGCCCAGTCGTGGGGGAAAGGGGAGGGTGTGGGCATGGAGCAAATGGAAAATCAAGCCAAAAGACCTAAATCATCAGGATTTTTTTTCACACCCGTGCTGAAAATTACAGAGAGTCTAGAAACTGAATGGGACAGGAAGGACCTGTCAGCCACAAAGCAGCTCTCTACAAGCCTGAGAAAACAGGGAGGAAAGCTAGTGGAGGGTCCACTTCTGGTGTCTGGAAATAAGCAGCATGGTCTTCCTGCTGTCAAATGTGGTTTTCCCTCAGTTTTCAATAAAAATTACTTTCCAAGAATATTACTCACTTCTGAAGAATATAAAGAATCTGTGTAATTGTGTTGTTGGATGTTTGAAGATCTGGATCCTGCCTCCTATACCTTGCATTAGAAGACACAGCACTGTGCTGAACAAGACTGCTTAGGATTGAGCTGCGGTAGAGCATGGAATGTTTCTCTTCTTTTTTAATGATCTGTAGTTCTTGTCTGCTCTGCGTTTGCTAGACAGGTGATCAGCAAAGGTGTTTTGATTGAAACGTACTTTCAGGTACGCTCAGGTATTTTCTATCTGAAAGGCACAAAAAAGCACCAAGTAGACACCTGTGGTTACTGCATGATGATATCATACAAAAAGCTAAAAAGGGAGATAGGTTTTGCTTTCCCCCAGGCACAGTCAAAGGCTCCTTCTTAATGAAAACCACCAGGGAGACATTTTGAGCCAGTTTAAGTAGTCTTAGTTTGAGCCTAAGCTCTTGCATCCGTACCTCCCTCCAATCTTTCAGCTGTATGCCAAGAAATGACTGTGCTACACAGTAAATATTTATCTCAGGAGTTCAAGATTGCACATCCAGTAGAAAACTATAGCATAAGGAGGCTGCTGCAGGCCAATGTATTATTAGAGTAATAATGTGCTTTTGGACAGTAAATGTACTGCCTGTTCTGTTGCCGTTACACGTGGCTCAGTCATGAGTCATTTATTTGATATGTCTAAAGAACCACTCAATATACAGGTTGTTTTTAGCCTTCTGTTATTGTCTTCAAAAACATCTCTGTAATACTGTCACTGCTCATTAACTGGCTCTCTCGTGATGCTGTCGGATGACCTCTGGCCATTTCACAGAACACGGTCACACCGTAGGTAGCGAACCTCGTTAAATGCGGACAGGATTGTAGAACTGGCACGGTGTACGGCCCTCGATGTACCAGGGTCTTGTGTAAAAGGCAGAGGACATTGCAACTTTCCTTGTGGTGCTGCACTGTCATTTCCATAAAAATGAAAGTAATCTGTTGAGGGCTGTGTGCTAGCAGGAAACTTAGGAAGTCACTGGTTTCGTTGCTTCCTACCTTCCCATGAGGAAATGCTTCATTATTTTTGGAGGGTAGTTTTCATTTTACCAGCTGAATTTGCGAGGCAGTACATTAATTCTGCCATGACATTCAGAGACATGCCCATCCAGTCCTCCTTAGTCCCACAAGTTTTAATTCTCTGGATTTTCTTCCCCAGTTGTAACTGAGGTTGCTGTTCTTTGTGTCACTGCACGCAACGCTCAAAGGCCACACATACTGGTCTCGCTGCAGCAGCTTAGTTATTTGGCCTGATGTTGCTATGGTTTAATGTTTTGTAACTGCTGTAGAAGGGCTTAGTTACTGGCCAAGTTCTACTCTTTCTAAAAAGTACAAAGAAGCACTTGGGAAATGCAAAGGTGAAACCAAAAATCTTGTAAATAAACTCAAAAGGGAACCGAGTGATGTTAGCATCTGCACATAAGAGCCCCACACAAACATAATAAAACTAAGAGGACAAAGGAACATCATGTATACGTGTTCATCATGCACATGCTCTTTTTACTGGTGAAGGAAGCAAATTAGCAAAATGAGCAGCAGAAATGGCTGCTACCTATTGCTGGAGGAGGAACAGAATAGGACAGTGACAGTCCCACCAATGAACTCTTCACAAGCACAGTTGAAAACACAAATTGTTTGTTGCATTCCCATGTTTTTCTTTCCCCAGGAAGTTAGTGTGTTTCGGTAGCTTTCCTTAGGGCTGCTGCCATGAAGACAGACATGCATTCAATAATAATGTGAAACAATAAGCTCTTGAAAGAATAATAATAAAAAAAAAAGCTCTTGAAAGAATAATAATAAAAAAAAGCTTCAGGCAGAGGGAGGTTGGTGTTGAATCTGGTCCTCCTATAAGGTTGCAACAGATCTCGGGCATTTGAGAACAACTGGAAAAACAAAACAATGGAAACTTTACGTGACCAAAGAACCCACTTTTAAAGTTAAGCTGCATCCTCACTGCAAATGAGGTGGTGTTTTTTTCCTGAAACACCTTAGCGCATTGTAAAGTCTTCATGGGAAGCAGCACAGGTGGTTACTTTCTCAGCAGAGCTTGTCAAGATAAACTGCATGGCAGAATAAAGTTCTAACCCTGACAAGCTACTTTGTGCTTTTCCCACTAGTATTTCAGCACAGGTTTTTCCAGTAGACTTGCAGGCTGATCACCCAAGGAAAAAAACTGCACAGAGTAACTAACCACTGAGAATTTAGCCGTGGGTGAATGACTGCTGTCGGTTCATCGGGTAAAACTCGTCTTTCCAGAGGCTTTTACATTCAGAGACTATGCTGCCTCTCACACAATTGCAACAGATGGGTGTGCAGGCCAGAGAGAAGGCGGAGTATTGCAAGTTTTTCTGCAGGTTGCTTGGGTCTGATTAATTAGTGCTGTGATCCAGGGACCTCGTTTTTTTCATCACAGAGAGCTGGCCCTTTGCTGTGCTCCCACAGGCGTTCTTTTATTGTCCAGTGGTGCTTCTTCTAACCCCTCATTTGCTAAACTTAATGCCGTGGCTTGACCACCTCAGATGAGGGGATGGCTACAATAGGATGCAAATACTGAAAAATAGAATCCAAAGCTGTATAGAGATCTCCTACTTGGATGCCTTTCAGTCTGTCCTCTCAGGGCTCAGTGTCAGCAGTAAGCAGTACGCTATCCTATTGGATAGGATAAAAAAATCTCCCCCACACTATTGGAAATACCTCACTAAGAAGGCCGTATTATTGACAGAAACCCCACTTCCCTTCCTTCCCCACTCCATCCCTGTGTGTTACGCTTTATGGTCTGCTCTGATCCAGCCACTGCAGCTCTGAGTGCAATCCAGCTGTTCTTACCCACTCCCATGCTGCTGCTGCTGGTGTTACTGAACCTCCTCCAGCACGTATTAGTTGCAGTACTAATGTATAAATTACTATTTTCAGAGCTGTTTCAGAGAGGTTGACTAAAGCATGGTAATTAGTTACTGAATGTGTCTCTTTACCCTCACTTCATCTTTGCCACACAAATAGCAAGGGGGAAATTCTAGCCCTAGTGAGGGGAAGTGGCAAAGCCCTGAGTGCTGTCACCCACACTTGGTGCCGCGTGACACTTGAAGGACAGGAACAGGAGGAGACTGGCATTTTGCAAAGAAAAAGCAAAACACACTGAAACGTTCAGCATTTCAAGCGGTGCTGTTGGGACATGAAGGCACTGCAGCAGCTGTGAGTGCAGCAAGAGCAGCAGGACATCCTGTCCTCCACCATCTCTTCCCACCTGGACAAGAGGCAAGGAAGGAAGTACTAGAGGAAGGATGGAGAGAACTTGGGAGGCAAAGAGTGATTAGGCTGAGATATGAGAGCAGAGAAGAGGCAAAGGAGAAGATGCTGAATGGACTGGAGGGCTTCTGGCTTTCATGGTTCTAAGGGGAGTGGTCTGAGCATGAGGAGTTGATGGGGAGAGGCTTCCTGTGAGTTGCTGTTTGCTTCTCGGGCAGTTCTGTGCTGGGAAGTGGGGCTTAGCGCGGTTATCGCGCTTGTTCTCCTGTGGGAAAAGGAGTTCTGTGGAGGCATGTGCTTATTACAAAGGATACCTAGTGCCACAGTCCTCCTGAAGTCTGGTTGTAGCCTCACTTGTCGCTGATACTACTGTCAAATGCTGGGTTTTGTCCATAAGGCAGCACTGAGAAACCTTCCTGACAGCTTCTGGAAGGCCATGACTGTCCTCTGCTCCCTCACACCCTCACCCCAGCGTACGCTGCGTGGGAAGCCTGCCATTGTCCTGCTGTGTCGCCTCTGTTTTCTTTTGGAAGAAACTGAAGCAGTTTAAAATGTCCTAATGGCTGCCTCAGGACTGAATTAGGTGAAAGGCTCCATACTAGGCTACAGCTCATTTTGTAAAGTCTGTGTTGCTCCCCGCAGGGAGATCTCAGCACAGAACCTCAACAAGAGAACTGAGAGGGTTCTGGGGTATATTAATATGCGATATATCCAAATAACTCTGTCCTCTTTACATGTTCCTTCTGCTGCTAAACCTTTCTCTTATCTCCAGCTTTGATGTGTTTGAGCTCTGTTTTTCAGTGCTTTCTGGCTTTATTATAAATAGCAACGATGTTAGTTTCTCTTGTTGGGGGTGGGGAGAAATGGAATGCAGTAAGAGACTATAGGACTCCCTTTGGCTTTCCCAGGAAAGGTTTTAAGGTGGAAAAGCTGGAGTTGTAAGATGGCTGCTTACCTCCCACTTCTCTCCCACTTCTCCACTGCCTCCTTCTCATGGAGGCAAATGCTGAACTGGAGTGTTCCACGTGCTGCTTTTTTTTGTGAAGGGTTTTGGTTTGGGTTTTTGTGAAGGGAGAGGGCAACTATCAAGAGTAGAATTCCACAGAAAGCGCAAGATGCTTGTTGAATTCCACCCTCTTTGAGGATTAAACTCACCTACTGCCAAATGGAGATGGGATTTGGCTTTTATTTGCTCTGTCTTGGTACTTGCATATTTGAGGTATGCCAGGTAAAAATGGAAATAGCAAAGCTTACCATGTTAATTGTCAAGCTTATTAAATTACAAGTTACAAAACTTTCAAAAGTATCTGGAGTAAGTGAGGTGCACAAAAATTGGTCCATCTCTGCTGTTGAACGTAACAATGTTTTCCATCATCATCTAAGTAAAAAGTTCTCTCAGACCTCTCAGCGCTGCTGGTAAGGTAACCAAGGTAGGACAGGCAGCACATAAACTAGTTTAACTTATCCTCTGTAGGCCCGTGGCATTCCAGTATGACCATGTACCTGCACTGGTTTAGGTTACGCTGTGTGGGGATTCTGAGAGACTGGATGTGCTGTTGGAGGTACGAAGCTAGCCCAGGGGGTATGTGGAGTGGGAGAGCTGTCAAATGACAGCCAGTTACAATCAGTAAGCTGCAAATTTCTCTGCATTACTGTTTAAGTGATTTATCCAGACCAGGCTTTAAATTAGAAATGTATTTAATCCCGACTCGTAAATTTATATCCAAATGGACACTATTTCCAAACAGTCTCATGGTGTTGCTTGCTCACTCTGGCCATATTCTTCACTTTTTCTAGTTCTTGGGATGTGTTTTTTGGGTTTTTTTTATGTTGCAAAGGACTCTGGAGCCTCAAAGTATCTTGAGCTCTGGATGTGCTTTTTTTTTCTCCCTTTGTCTACCAGGTCACTTAGTCACCAAGTAAGACTTTCAGACTCACAAATAGTATGCAAAACTCAAACTGGTTTAGCTCTCTATTTTACTCATGAAAGAGGTTAATTAGTAGCTCTTTTACAAGAATCCTCACAAGAAAACCCCAAAAGAATCTCACTTTTTGTATTCAAATGATGCATTTTAAACTTTGTGATCCATTTTCAGCAGCTTTTCAATAACTGAGTTGAGTGATTAGATAAACTCGTAAGCCTTCTTTGAAAGACAGCACAAACCTCAACTGCATCACAAGTCAAGCTCGTCCATCTCAGCACAAGGCCTAGTAGATTTTATTTTCACTTTCTCTAGCATCAGTCGTGCACTGGCTTTAGAGAGCACATTCAGAGTGTGACGCTACACCAGAACTCATACCTCAAAGCAACCATCCGTAAGTACCAGGTAAAGGCCAAAAATCATTTCACTTACCGGATCACTAAACAGCCACAGCCTTGCATCTCTTTATGGAAATCCAGGAATTTTGATTTGCTAAACGTACTGTTAAGGAAAAGTAATGCTTCTTAACGAGAAGTAGCAAGACAAATGTGACCTCTTCTGTGCAGTGACATCAGCCTCTTTTTAATATTACTTCAGTTCGGTTTGCATTTGGGACTCGGATTTTAAAGCCTCTTCTCAAACGACAGATGGCTAGTACGGTCACATGTGTTGTGAAACCATTTTAGGTTCCAAGGTTGTACAGCTTTTTTTAGTCTGCTTTTGATTCTTATTTTTTTTTTCCCCGAGCTCCTCACTCTTCTGACAAAATCCCAAACTACATCTATGAGCACAGTGCTCAGTGTTCTTTTTGATGCGTGGCTTTTCTAGTAGTGCACCCTCAGTTTTCTCTTTCGCAAACATTTGATGAAATAACTGCTTACAAAATGTAAAATAGCGGATTTGGTGATCGTTTGAAGCCTCTCTGTATTTGCTGCGTGACACGATCTCCACCGAGTGTTTTTTCACTCCACACAGAGTCTATCATTAATTAAAGTCTCCAACGTGCGCAGAGATCTATGTGGGTGGATGTAACTGCTTTGTATAAGCGTCTGTGGAAGCAGGAGCGTGTGAAAGCCACCGTTTCACAGTCTGCACTATGTGGGTTTCATGGGACTTCTGCACAGAGAATGTTTCCTCCTCGGCGCGGCTCTGAAGGCTGGGGACGGTGCAACCACTGTGAGTAGCGACAAAGTGAGGCCGCGAGTGGCGGGGGCCGACTGGCTGCCCCGGGGTGAGGCTGCTCGCTGCTGCTGCCGCTGCTTGGCAGAACAAACTTTTAATGGAGTCGAAGCAGAGCTCCTTCAGCGCCCGCTGCGCGCCCAAGCCCCTAAGGAGGGTTTTGAGTGCAGCTCTGGCCGCCCGGGCTCCCTCAGGCCGCCGAGACAGGCCGCAGCCCCGTTGGGCCGCTTCGCAAGGCGGGGCCTGGGCTGGCCCGAGAGAGCCCGGGCCCCGCGGCGGGGCCTTCCTCTCGGGCCGCGGCCTGGTCGGGG
>JANHFX010006868.1:0-10955 GCA_027560015.1 Chloroceryle amazona
AGATACAGGGCAGAATGACATCCCTGCTCCTGCTGGCCACACGCTTCCTGATCCAGGCCAAGATGTCACTGGCCTCCTGTGCCACCTGGGCACACTGCTGGCTCCTGTTCAGCCGCCTATCAACCAGTACCCTCTGCCAGGCCCAACACACTTTCTTGCTTTGGGAAAATAAAATTGTCTGGGTGATGGAAAAGTGATTAGAAGCAGAAAGCATCTTGAGTACAATAGTCTGTCTTCTTTGACTGCTTACATCCCTCTTCATAAATGTTTTATAATGCCTCTTCCCCCTCCTATTTCTCAATTCCAATCTTTTGAGCGAATTTAGGAAAAAGTCTAAAGTCCAAAAGTAGATATTTAAGTTGTTTCTCTAAGGATGTGGCGTGGAAAAAAAGCATGTTACTTTCTCAAGCATGTTACTTCCTAAAAGCATGTTCCTTTCTAAAAGCACGTTCCTTTCTAACTGCCAACTAATTTTCAAATTACTCTTAATTTAAAACAGTAAATCTAGAGCTTTTAGATAGTCCTGTAAGGACTAGATTTTCTTGTTTCCTTAGTATCACAGAATTGTAGAATGGTTTGGGTTGGAAGGGACCTTAAAGATCATCTAGTGTCAACCCACCTTCTTTCCACGGTTACTTTAATTCCTTGAATCCCACACTCCTAAGGGTGTTAAAAGTACAACACTTCCGTGCTTGCATTTTTGTATTTCTCTTTATGTACCTAGAAGCTCACAGTTACCATGCCCAGGTTACTCATACATTCCAGAGTTACAAATCAGACTGTAACACAACTGCCTATCTTGTCATCTTCACAAATGAAATGGAAAAAGGCAGAATGTATAGAAATATCCACATTCAAGCAGCTGTGTCATTGATCACAGTTCCACCTTTGGCCATCTCCTGCTGACCCTTCCATAAGGTCACTGCAGACTATAATTTGTTAAATTTAATTAAAAGAGAGCTCATATCCTCAAGAGTGATGGCCTCTCATCCAGTATGAAGTAAAGCTGAGGAAGTAAAGTAAAAGTCTCTGCTGGATCAAGGCTCAAGTACTTAGCACCTTGCAGAGCTGATGCCAGAAACTGAGGAGTAAAAAAAAAAAAATAGAAATGTAGAATCGCAGAACTGTTTTGGTTGGAAGAGATCTTCCAGATCATCAGGCCCAACCGTTCCCGCAGCACTGCCGGGACACCACTGACCCCTGTCCCTCAGCACCACATTTATACGTACAATAATCAACCTGGCTACCATTGGTACTCTTCCATTAAAAATAATTTTGCTTTTATGCCTTGCCATCTTGAAATGCTGAAACTGGAGAAAGTAAGGAATGAGTGCAAGTGAGTGTCACGAGTGCAGATGTCCAGCAGCCTCACCAGTATGCTACAGCCCATTAACAATGTAGAACTTTTCAATGCATGTGAAAATAGTTCAATATTCATATTCTACCTTTGTTTGTTTGTTTGTTTGTTTGTTTGTTTTAATCTGCTCGAACTCTTTGTAGAAGTGTTAGAAATGGTTTATGCAACATTTTATACACAGTCCCTCTACAAGTTCTTCAGTAGTGGTGGCTTCCACCAGCTTTGCTACAAGTCAAAGAAGCAACTAATAAAATCAATGTATTTTTCCCCCTACCAGTCCTGGCAGCCATAACCCACATTTATTCCAACTCCTGTCCATTACCTGCATCTTTCTGATTGACAGTTCTTACCCCAGCCTGAAAAAGGCAGCAACTGGAATTGCTTTTGCACAGGTGTTTCAAAGCTTCTTGATGCTAAATCACTACCAACCATTGCTTGAAATTATTTTCCATAGTTATTGTGAAACGTTTTGACAAATAATTATATTTCAATTAAGCATTGTATGGTGTAATTTTTTTCCCTTAAATTAATTTCATTGTATGGAGATTAGTTTACATTTTCAGAGATGGTCCAAAAGTAAAAAATATGTTTAGTTTTGTAAAAAAAAAATAAAAATAAACATTTACTTTTGCCTAGACTAAATACATGGTGCACCTGTGAGTTTGCTTGT
This sequence comes from Chloroceryle amazona, assembly GCA_027560015.1. NCBI lineage: Eukaryota > Metazoa > Chordata > Aves > Coraciiformes > Cerylidae > Chloroceryle > Chloroceryle amazona. The sequence continues at coordinate 2,028 of JANHFX010006868.1, forward strand.
AGGTAAAATTTGGAGTATGAATCTCAGATATTTTCTGATGAATAGAAGGCTACAATTAATGCTAAAAAGGGCGTATTCCACCGCACATTTCTTTAACCAGCAGAGATATCTAGAGAGAGAAAACCCGAATCTCATCCATGGCCCTTTGAGTGTTAATAAAGTAAAAGCAGAGATGCATAGTGCTACTAAAAACACTCTTAAGTGCTAAATAAAAAATTCTGTCAGAGTGAACCCATAACTTCACCTCTTGGGATTGATCACATCCTTCGGCTTAAAATATGAAGTGAGCCTTAATGAGGAATTGAAATTAGCTTGGAAATTTTTAGTAATTCTTACTTCTTTGAACTTAGGAAAAGAGTAATTCATTTGCTAGTTCAAGAAGTAAGGCAGGAATATGTGCTGTTGAAATATTTTAATAGTACTTAACTTGCCAACACTAGATGGCAAGAGACATATTCTATTTAATGTTAAGAAAGTACTATGTGAATTTACCAATATGTGTGTTAACTCCAGATTTCAAGAGTGTTGAATGGATTATTGTCCAGAGCTAGATAAATTTGAATTCCATGGAGCTGAAATGTTGGAAATTAGCTGCATGATGTATGAACCCAAATAACAGTGTTCCTGACGTAGGAAAAAGTGATGGAAATTAAACATCTAGTTATGCACAGTGTGTCTGCACAATGTGCTGCATGCACCGCATGTGTTAGAATTTCTTCTCAGTTCTTTTTTTAATCTTTTATTCATAGCATTGCAGGTGATGAAAAATTTATGCCTTGAGTCTGGCATTGAAATTAAATGCAAAATGAAAACAGAAGCAGTTTATACTGACAGCTTAAATATCTTTATCTAGCATACGGTTGCACTATAAAAATCACTGGGTGACTTTTAAAATCTCCCACGTGCAAAAATGCAAACATTGCACAATAAAGGATAAAGTTAGGACTCCGTATATTAGCAGAAAAGTTTCCATTCATTATTATTCACTAATAATTTTCTGGAATTATTTCAGAATGTCAGGTGAGTGTGCATACAGATACCTACACAGCCCTATTACGTGACGTAAAGAAAACAGACGGGTTTCGCATTATGTTTTACGAAGACGATTTCCATATGTGCCTTATTTTAAACTGAATGAAAGGCATACATCTTGTACTTGCATACTGCCAGAGCAAAAGGTTAATTATTCAGGTGAATCGGTTCCTGAATTCTGACAGTCACAGTGCATGTATTCTGTAAGAAGAGCAGGATTACCAAGAAACAGATGCGTATTTTTGCAGTGGAAAATCCATAAAACACACACTTAGAGAAGTGTAGAATAGTTTTTTAAAAAGCAATTTTTATTGTAGCAACTTTAGCCATGAATGACTAGGTTTAAAATGCTGGTTTATTCTGACTCATTCAATCTCTCTTCAAGCTCTATACATGCAACGGGCTTTTTTGTTGTGGGGTTGTTTTTTGGCTTTAGTTCTTCTTCTTGCTCTTACTCTTTATGTCATGCCAGGTCACTAATTCTAATTTAAAAATTAATATCAGGGAAATAATTGCTGTGAATTCCTGTCAGCAGTGCATTACTGCGCATCGTGAGGTTGAGGTATTAATGCTGAGAAAAATAACCTGTTTTAAAAATATTTCAGCAACTGAAATGTAAAATATACAAGTCTCTTTGCAGTCACAGAGAGTACTAACAGCAAACTACCAATTCCATTTTCATATGTAGAAGCTGGTTCTGCAGTGCTTTACCAGTTTTACATCCAGTTCCTGATTTGTGTCTTTTTACAATGCCTTATATAAACGTTAGTGTGTATAATTATGCAGATAATTTTATACAATATTAATTGTGCTAAGAGTGTACTGAAAATCTGTTTAATTCAGTAATTCATTTGCATTTTAATGATTCTAACAGCATAAGGTTACAGAGTAAAATTGAAACATCTCGTTGACTGTTACTGCAGTGTGAAAAGAGTTGAGGCTCTTATTTTGTACTCTTTAAATCTATTAAATATACCATTAGCTAAATTCACATTTAAAACCACTGGAGAACCCACATTCAGCAAGTTACCAAAATCAACGGCGATACCCCTGAAAGCCCATTATATAAGAAAGGATATTCAAAACATTTTGCAATTAGATATCTGTGCCATTTGATCGCTGATTTTAATATGCTCACTACAAACCCTCAGCGCTTGAGGAGGAAATTCTGGTAGTGGCGGTAAATGGAATATACCAAATGCATTTGAGGAAAAACACCAAGATAACTTTCAGTGGGAGGAAGGAATGTGAGGAACAAATGCTTCTTTATTTTTTAATCAGATCTTTTAAAGATGTAAGATACAGTCTAGGATATTTTTTTTCATGCTACAAGAGAGGGTGCGCTTGCTTTTGTAAATACAGGGAATACCGTATTCTGCTGATCTGTATCAGTAGATTTAAAGTTAGCTATGTAACGTTTCCCTCATTTCCTTTATCATATACAGATTTAATATCAGCATGAATACATCTAAATTGTTTGCTTCTTTCTTCCTAATTCCTGAAGCAATGTAAAAGCCTGGAGAGGTTTGAAGTGACAGGATTACAAGCAGTCTTTTGCATACATGGCCTTTAGGGATGAGCGGCTACCTTGCATCTAATAAACAAGAAAGTGAATTCGTTGAATAATGAATTAAGTGGCATAAGTTGTGATAACAAGGAGCAAATGTAACTTCAGACGAATGGTATTTGCTTTGTGTGGGGTTATCTGAGAGGGCTGATGCTTCGCCAAGGGATATCAAAAAAAAAAAAAAGGCTCATTATATTAAGATGTTCTTTCACAGAGCACAGCCTAAAATGATCTTGCAATTTTTTTCGTTTGCTGAGCTCCTTTGTGTGCCTCTATCAAACCAACTGTCTCCACCAGGGGGATAACGGGGATTCTTTTAGGCCACTGAGTTTTGTTTATAATGAAAATTCCTAGTGAGTTTTAGATGGGTCACCCAACAATTTATAAATAGAGATGTCTAATTGGTTGATCCATATTAGGGTCAGCAGCTGGTTACAGAATAAAAGCTCGCAGTGCCCCACTTGCACAGTTCTGAACCAAATTAAATTATTAATCTACTCTTTGCTTCAATGTAGCTTCACAGGGATCCCTAACCTGCCATACCGAATAAAGGAGAACTACTGCTTTACATTTTCATTATGATGAATTATATTTTAAATTGCAAATACATCCCCCTTTAGTTCGCAGAGAATATCACATTCGCTATCTTGAATTTATTCCGGCAGTTAGTGTTTATGTTTATTTTGTTAATTCTAGTTATTAAATCGACCAGGGAACTCAGGGTCGTACAGTTAGTGTAAATAAAGTATTGAAATGGTCAGAATATGAGCCTGGAAAACTGAAAGGGAAATGTTTGTTTTCTTCAATAGATATTTTTTTCAATTGAGAAGGATTTTAAGTGTTAAAATGGGCTGTTAATTCACAGTTAAATACAATTATCTTTGCAGTGTCAATGAGGAAGCAGGCCTCCTTACCTTTTCTGTCATTATATGTTTATTTCAATTCTCTGTTATTTAATTAGTTAAAGCTGATGCGCATAATGTGTTGGAGTACGCTTGCAGCAAATCATTACCGTGTGAAGAGAACTGTGTGTTCTCAAATAAAACTTGCAGTTTTTTCTTTTAACAGTTACACTTCATAACTCGTAAAGAGCAACAGCTGAGATGAATCAGACTCTGCATTGTTGTTCTTTCTAGTCTGGTGAGGAAGATTATAACTTGAATTATACTTTGTGAAATAATGGCAGGAAATATCCAGCTATGTGCTTTTTCATTATTTTTTAATTAAGTTTTTAAAGACACCTAGTGCCAGTACCCAGCTGATTAAGTGGTCTTGGCACTCGATCCGGTCGCTTTTAAAAATACACATATTGATACGTACTGCTTTTAGGAACAAAGGAGCAGGTCTTGCTCTTAATTTCAATAGAATGAGGTTTCAGGCTTTAATATCATGTTAAACAGAACATGCTACTTGTTGAGAAGGAGAGGAGGGAAAGAGATAATCCAAAGGGACTGTTGTGTAGAGTATACCTTGAAATGTGGCCAGCAATTCTAGTGCTTCTGCATGGTGGCTTATATTGATGGTGGGCCTGGCCCGCTTCCAGAGATGCTGTCATAAGAGCAGGATTAGTCCTATGTACATTACCTGTACATGAGTTGTGTGCCACTGAGGTTGTCACAAAAGTAATCCAGTACTGCAGTTTACACCTAAACCAGGAATTAACAGCTGTTTCTTATACCGTGGATCTCCATATGTACGAGATCCTTTGATCACAAAACAGTTTTTCTGACACTTTCAAATAAACTTGTTACTCAGCTCTCGTGTTACTTGATGCCGATGAGCTGGGATTTGGTCTTGTTGTGTTCATGAGCATCTAGTCCTTTTTTCTGCTTTCTTTTCATGTTACTCAAGTCCACAGAAGAACCACGACCAAGTTAACTGAATACTAGGTACAGTGTCAGATGAAGTGCAAAGTAAAGAAGGAGAAAAATGTGGAGCATTCACATACTTTCCTCACTTCTTACTGTATTAGCAATATTAATTTAGAAGAAGAATGGAAATCTCTGTTAAAAGTGAGGTTGCTGTCAAAAAGAAATTAGGGTATGTAAAAGGAATAGGCTGGAGTGTAATGCAGAAATATCATTACAGAAGCTGTGTCTCATTTCGAATATTATTTCCTGCGGTTGGTACCCCTCTCACGGTGGATGTGACAGACTAGGAGAGCTCAGAAAGAGTGATGCGGGCTTAGAAAGTGTGTATTGTACCTGAAAACAGTATTTCATCAGACTTGAAATATGTGTGTAACTAATGTACAAAGGTTATACTCAGAGCTTGTGTTTTCACTATTAAAAAGGAACACAAGGGAAATGGAAAGATGGCAAATTCATAACTGGTATAAAATATATTGTTGCACCACACAAAACTACCCTGAAGGTAATTTCCACACAATTGTTTTAGTAATAAAGTTAAGTGTCGGAAGGAGAGAAAGCTTTTTGCTTCAGAAATGTGCATTTTAATAGATAATAATAAGGAAAGCACAAACTGGATAGATGAAAAGCAGCCTCGTGCCATTCTCTAAATTGTCATGATTGGGAGAATTATTTTGTGGAAAGCGATGTCAATATCCTACGTTTGGTTTCATGTTCCTTTGTTCTAGATTTTCCTTTTTAAAGTGTTTCTGCAAAAAAATTTACGAAAGAAGCTTCTCTTTCTTGCATATTCCAAGATATGTTCATGCACAGAGTAGAGCTTTGCACCATGCCCATGTTCTGTGGTTCATTAGCCCGGTGCCCTCTCCATACCCCCTTGCTACCTGTTCCTTGCTCCTCTCCAAAACCACAAACCACTGGCAGTTTATGCAGGTTACTGTATGTATTTCATACGTACAATTTTGTTCCTTTATCTTTCTACTCCCAAAGTAAGAATGTTGTTGAATATCATCCATATTCTAAGCCTTTTTAAACTACTTTAAGTATTCCCTGATAGTGGCATTGCCACAGTAGCAGAGAGTTGAGAGTTGCTGTCCTTGTGGAGGTTCTCTGGTAGGTTTTGTATTTCTTGCTAAGGTCCAGTTTGATATCACAGTGTCTTTGATGATACTTATGCTATCTGAAATCTAGTTCACCTACGCCTGTGTAATCTATCATCATACCTCTTGACATCAGCATATACCTACCCTAGCTTGTGGATAAAGAAAAATGGCTTTCAGCTCTTCTCTTCTAGCCTCTCCTTTATAAGGACAACTTTAAGATAAGAAAATAAATTGATCAATGTTAGGTAGGTAGATCAAGTAATCAGCTATCCCCATTATACTTTAAAAGTTTAATATATAGTTATAAATGTAATATTGCTAAATTCAGTATGCAACTGCCTTTTATCAGCCTACAAGCTATTGAGAAAAAAGTTCAGTTCACACAGTGTAAAAGATTTAGAGTTTTTATGTATGTTCAAGTGCCTGCTTCCGAAGAATGCACCGTGGTGGCAATGGTGAGAATGTTGAACACTGTTGGATTTCAGTCATGTTTTGGTGCTTTTCTCAGGTACAATTACAATATATAAGACATATATTCACAAATAAGACCTAGCACAACCTGTATGCATCCAAAAGAATCATGGAAGTTTGCATGGACTGGCTTTTACTTTCACTAAAGCATCATGGTCTCCAGGGACAAGGCATAGGGTTGTTTTTGAACAAGATTAAATAGCAGGGACCAGTTAGAATTGGAATTTCCAAAGAGTAGCTTTATCAAAACCAGAGGTGGTGAGAAATTAAATGTATTTCTGTTCTCACACATTAAAGTACTGCAAGGTTGGTCTTTCTGATCTGCGATAATCTTTGTTGAGACAATTTGTACCAACACTGAGAAACAAAACTCTTGTTTTTCCAAACTGGATGATTTTGAGGCATTTTCAAGCACAGTTCAGTACAGAGCATCTCTGATCAGATCTTTGCAAGGCTCCTGTTCTATTTTGACTGAAGTGGAAATGTTTCATTTGGCACATTTTAGCAATGTTGCACTTCAATCTTTTGTTCACTAACCAAAAGATTCACTTTCAGCAGAAAAATCTTCCCCATTAGAAGTAATAAGAGATACAAAGCATTCAATCCACAGTCCATCTAAGGTGTAGGAGCAGCTCAAATCAGCTCACATTATCATTGAACTGATGTAAGATGAAACAGTTGGATTTAATCAAAATAATGGGCAGCAATGGGATTTATTTTTTTTTCAGTTCTGTTCTTCAGTTTAAAAGTAAGAAACTTTGCTAAAAAAAAAATTCCACTGAAAGACTTAACTTTGCTTAAACAACATTTTTCCATCAAGATATGATTTCAATAGGAACTATGAATTTCCATGTCAGCTCTACTCACTAAGGATGGTTAATGTTATCAGTGTTTTTCATTTTGATCAAGGATTGTAATTCTTAACTTGCTGTTCATTTCAATGATATTTTTCTAAGTAGCTCTTTGTGACATTTTGAGAGAAATTTGGAATGTTTCCATGATTATAAGTGTAACGGTGTTATCAAAAGTAGACAGATCTTGTACTACTGAGTACCCGTAGGTGTGTTCTGAAAGCAAGTTACTCATAATGATGATGTTATCTCAGACACTTCATTCTCAAAAAGTTAGTGCTAATTAGAAAGGCTGGTATTTGTTTCCCCTCTTGGCCAAGAAAACAGCTCGAAATAAAACATTTAAAGTCAAGCGCATGAGTAGGAGAAAGCAGACCTTCCTATTGACTTTGACGAAGATGTGGTTCCAGAGACTTGTGACTCTGACTCAGTGCAACCCGCAGTATTAATAGATGATGTGGGCTCCTGATGAAAACAACCCAAAAGTTCCAGTACCCATCAGGGAGTTTTTGTCTTCTTTAAGCAGACTTATGGATTGAAAGAGAAGGTTTTGCTTACCACCATTTCCCTGAAGCGAACCTTGACTTGTGATAAAAGTGCTGTTGGCCAGTTTGATTTTAGAAAAGTAATTGTCAGTTCATGTGTCTCATTATTAGTGAGATTGTGAATGTCAATTTCTTAGCCAGGGTCTGGTTTTTATTATTATAACATGCTGAAGGTCTAAGAAGGGATTCTTTAGACCACTCTTCATGGGATTTTCTTTCCGTGCAAGCTTGGAAGAGTGAGAGATGAGTATTTTTAGGATGAAAATCAGCATAAGCCCTGATCATTGAGGGAATTCCCATCCTTGTCCTCTCTTTATAGATGATTCAGAAATGAAATCGCCTGTCTGAAGATTTGGCAGAAGTGCACTGACTAAATTATGATAAAGTACTATCCAAATGTACTAATTTGTGATTTATTTTCCATTCTCCTTAACTTGCTGATTTTTTTTTTCACCCAGAAAATGCATAGAATTAACTGAAGTAACACATTAGACCACTGTAAAATACTAAAAAACCCCAAATAATTAAAATGTCTTCTGGCCTTGTGGGTCCACAAATGTTTTCAAACACCAGCTAGTTGATACTAACTCTGTTTGGCATCTTGCTTAAACAAGATTTTAACAAGCAAGTTAGTAACAAGACCAGTTATTCTGGGCAGCTGAATAAATCCAACACTTTCTTAACCTGATAGGTTTGTCGTTAAAAGAGTCATAATGTCAAGTAATCATATAGGGCCTATATACTAGAATATCTTTCAGTTTGGGAACTGTCAGCATTTCACACTTTTTTTAACATTAACACTGATACTTTATACAAATTTTATTCTTTGGAGGGACTATGTCATAAAAGATAATATCATTTGCTGCATTTGAATGAGGCTTAGTTTTTGAAAATAGGGTAAATGAAGTCCCTAAGAGTTGTAAAAAAAGTTCCTTAGCAACATCCCAGCCTTTTTAGTGCTGCGGGTAAGTTTGAGATTACCTGTTTTCTGTTTTATTTCATCTTTCAGGCTCAGGAAATTCCTCTGAAACCTCATGATAAGCAACAAAGATGGTCTTTTATATTTTTGAATAATCTTACTAAAATATCAAAAAATGATTATGCAGTATCTAAATAGAAACTTTGATGATCTCAAATGCTGCTTGATAACATGCATGCTATGTTTTAAGAAGTTCTTTTTAATTTTCTGGCTACTATAAAGTGTGCTTTAACTTACCTTACGTTTTGACAATCCCTGGAAGAAGCCATCAAGCAAGACATGCTTTATTTCACGTCAATCTACCATTAACTCCTCTGATTACCTCTTGGATGCTTTCATGAAGGTATTGAGACATGGTCAGACAACAGCACTCTGCAGCTTTGTTAGGTCTCTTAGGGTGATTTAGGCCAGAGAGGAGGAAGAGATATTTGGTGCTGCTGAGGGTGGGGAGAGCCTGTCCCAGGCTGCCCAGAGAGGTGGTGGCTGCCCCATCCCTGTCCCCATCCCAGGGG